>JABUQX010127239.1:17500-25845 GCA_015478945.1 Trachelipus rathkii | reverse complement strand
ACGGGAAAAATCAGGATGTGTAAAACAAAATTTTCGGAAAAGGGGAAGGGGGGGGGGAAAAAAGTTTAAAAAAAGGAGAAAAGTTTGTCTGATGTCCAAAGAGGCGAAAAAAGAATGGAAAACCCCCAAAAATGGGAGGGGGGGGGAAGGGAAGGGGGTTTGAGGGGGGGGGGGAAAGAATGGGGGGGGGGGGACCCCCAAAGAAAAAGGAAAAAAAAAAAAAAAAAAAAAAAAACACAAACGAAAAATAATAACTTAAATTGTAGAGAAGTGAGAAATTTCACAAAATTAGGGGTATGGTTTTTTAAAAAATTTTTTTTTTTTTTTAACCCCGGGAAAAAAAAAAAAGGAAAGGGTTAAAAAAAACCCGGGGGGGAGTCCCTGGAAAAAAATTTTATTGTTTGTTTGAGGGATTTAAAATTGGGAAAAAAAAAAATAAAAATTTCGTTTGATTGCTAAAATTTTTTTTTGAAATTTGTTAAATATGGAACATATTTTCGAGTTTTTTAAATAAAAGATAAAAATATTTTTTTTTAACCGAATCTATTTAAAGGGGGGTAGGGAAAAAAAAGGGGGAAGGGAGAAAAAAAATGGGGGGATTCGCCCCAAAAACAAAAAAAAACGCAAAAAGGGGGCCCCAATTTTGCAAAAAAACGTTTTTTAATTAAAGAAAGGGGGGAAAAAATTCTCAAAGTGATGGGAAAGCAAATAAAACAAAAAAATAAATGAAAAAGAATGGAAGAATAAGAAAAAAAACAAGCTTACTTTTTTTTTTTACCCCTGTTTTTTTTTTACCCCAAATTGGGAAAAAGGGGGGGAAACTTTGAAAGGAAAAAAAAATTTTTTAGGGGGGAAATTAGGAAAGGGCCCAAAAAGGAAAAAAAAAGAAGGGAAAAGGGGAAAGGGGGGGGGCGGGGGGGAAATTTTTTTTTTTTTTCAAAAATTTTCCAGGATTTTTTTTTACCACCCAGGGGGGGAAAAAATGGAGTTTTCCGGGGGGGGGAAAGAATATTTAAAAAAAAAAAACAAACTTTGGGAAAAAAAAAAAAAAGGTGCTTCATAATATAAAACCAAAACTTTTAATCAATTTCAAAAAAGGGGGGGAAAATTTTCTAGAATTATAAAAATGTCATCAATAACTTCGAGAAACAGAAAAATTTTCGAGAATCATGAAGACCAAAAAAAAAGTTTTTTAGGCGAAAAGAAAAACCCACATTTTCTAAATTAGGAAACAAAAAAAAATTTGGAAATTTTTTGGGGGGAAAGGGGAAACACTTTAAAAAAAAAATTTTGGGGGGGGAAAAGGGGGGGGGGGGTTTTTTTTTTGGAATTTTTTTTTTTTTTTTTGAGGGGGAACAAGAAAAAATTAAAGTTTTTTAGGGGAAGGGGGGGAAAAGAAAAATTAATATTCCAAGAATAGGCTGAGCGTTTTTGCTTGGGGGAGGAAAAAAAAATTTTTTTTCTAAACCCAAAAAAAAAGGGGGGAAAAAAAATTTAAATTGAAAAAACAAGGGATATTCTACAGTGGAAAAAAGTTTTTTTTTCCAAAAATTTAATTTTTTGGATTTCCCCAAAGATTTTTTACAGGGGGGGTGGGGGGGGGGGGGGGGGAAAAAAAAAAGGCCCCCCACTTTGATGAAGAAAAAAAAAAAAAAAAAAAAAAAACAGGGGGAAAAAGGGGGGGAAAAAAAAACCAAAGGAAAAGGGGTGAATGAAAAAAAAATTTTTGGATTTATTTTTGAAAAAAAAAATTGGGGATAGAAATTTTTTTGGAAAAAAAAACGGGGGGGGATGGCATCGAAAAGGGGTGACAAGTTGTGAAAGGAAGGGGGGGGGGGAAGGAAAGGAATGGGGGATTTTTTTTCCTGCAAATTTTAAAAAATCAAAAAAAAAAAAAGTAGTGGGGGCACCCCCCAAACTCCTAATAAAGGGAGGGGGATTGAAAGATTATTTTTATTTTACCCCCCCCAAAAACCATTTTTTTGGGAAAAAGGGATAGAAAAAAAAAGGGAAAAAATGAGATATAGTTTTTTTTTAAAATAGCGATTTAGAATTTTTTTTTATTTGAAAAAAAATTTTAAAATGAATAAAATTTTTTTAATTTTTTCTTGGGCCCCGGGGGAATTTTTTAGCCAAAAACAGGGGGTATTTTTTTTAAACCCCAAGGGGGAATTTTTTTAACTCTAACACCTTTGAGGGGGGAGATTTTTGCCGGGGGCGATTATTTTCCCCTCCAAAAAAAGGGGAAAAAAAGGTTTGGGGGAAAAAGCTAGGGTTTTTTATTTATTTATTTTTTGCCAAACAATGAAATAGAGCTTGGACAAAAGGCCAATTTTTTAACCAAGATTTTTTTTTTTTTTGAATTGGGGGGGGGGGGAGGGGGAAGAAACACCAAAAAAAAAAAAAATTATTTGGAAGAAAAAAAATTTAAAAGGGATCAAAAATTTGGAAGGGGGGGAAAAAAGAAAGGGGAAAAACAAAAAAAAAAAAAACCCCGTCATTGGGGGGAAAATTTAAGAAATTTTTTAGGGAGAGGGGAAGGGGGGGGGGGGGACCATAAGGGCGGGAAGGGGACTTTAAGGGGAAAAAAAATAAAAGGGGGAAAAATTTTTTTTTATTTTTTTTCCCCCACTGATTTTTGTTTTTAAAAAAAAAAAAAAGGGGGGGGAAATTAAGGGGAAGAAAGGAAAAAAAAAAAAACAAATTTCTCCTTTTCCCCACCCATTTTGAAGGGGGGAAAAAAGGTTAAAAATTTCAAAGGGGGGGGGGGGGGACAAGGGGGGGGCCCAAGGGGGGGGAAAAAAAATATATTTTTTTTTATGATAAGAAAAAAAAGGAAAAAAAAAAGCAGGGGGGGGGGCAAGGGGGGGGAAAAAATCCTACATTAAAACCAAACAAACGGCAATTTTTATAACGCGAAAAGGCAAAAGGAAGGAAAAAAAGAAAAAAAGGGGCTTTCTTTATATAGTTGTATTATGCAGCAAAAAAAAAGCCAACAAAGAGGATTTTAAAAAAAAAGGCTTTCCGAGAGTGACAAGGGGAAAAGAAGAACCAAAAAGGAATAAAAAAGGGGGGGGACACAGAAAAAAAACAAAAAAAACCCAAAAAAATTTCTTTGTTTTTTAACCCCCCAAAGGGACCCCAGTTATAAAAAAGGGAAAAAAAAAAAAATTAGTGTTTGTTTGTTTGAGTGGAGGGAGGGTTTTTGAGGGTTGATGGGAAGGCCCTTTTTTTTTGGGGTGTGGGGCAAAGAAAAATAAAAATGTTTTTATTTTGTAAAAAGGGTTGGGGGATTTAAAAAAAACCAAAAAAAACCTTGAAAAAAAGGGAAGGGGGGGGGGGAAAACCCAAGGGGGGGGGGGGGGACTTTTTGAATTTTTTTTTTTTGCCCATTTTTTGGGGGGGAAGGGGGAAAAGGTATTTATTTTTTTGAAAAAGGGGGGGGGGGGGGGGGGGGACCCCAAACACCGGGAACAACATTAAAAATTGGAAAAGGGGAAAGGCCCCCCGGGAAATGGGTTTAGAAAAAACAAACAAACAAAAATAGTCGTGATAAAAAAAAAGAACAATTTAAAATTTTCCCCCAAAAAAAATGAGAGAGGGGAAAAAAAAGTACATTTTTTTTATGGGGGAGGGAATTTTGGGGAAATTTTTTTTGAAAAAAACCCCCCAACTAAAAAAAAAACCGGGGGGGGGAAAAAAAGGGGGAAATCAAAAAGGGGCTTTTGGGAAAATGGGCGCGGGGAAAAAAAAAAGAATACGGACCCCGTTTTTTTGTTCTTTTTTTTTAACTCTTTAAAATATAAAACTGGGGAAAAAAAAAAAAAAACGCCCTCCCAAACCTTGGGGGGGGGGAATACCCAAAGGGGGGGGGGACCAAATGGTTGGCCCAAAAAATTTTAAAAATTTTTTTAATTGGGGTGGGCTAAAAAAAAAAAAATTAACCACCAAAGTAACCCTTAAAAGAGAAAACCCCTTTTTAAACAAAGTTTTTTTTTTTGGCCTTTCAAAAAAAAAAAAAACAGGGAAATGTTTTTTTTGAAAACGGGGAAAAAAAAAAACAAAAGCTGTTAAAACCTAAAACAAACGGGGGAAAAAAAATGTTTTTTTGGATTGGGGGGAATCAAAAAAAAGGGGAAGGGGGGAAAAAAAAAACCAGGGGGTTTTTCCTTAATTTTTTTTTTCCCTAAAAAAACAGGGGGGGGGGGGGGGCGGAAACACCAAAAAACCCCCCAAGGGGGAAAAATAAGGGGGGGAAAAAAATTTAATTAGGAAAAACCTTTTATTTATTGTTAAACCTTTTTTTTGGGGGGTTTCCTTTTTTTTTTAAACCCATTCATATTTATTTTTTTAGAACCCCCCCAAAAAAAAAATTAATTAAAAAAAAAACCCAAAAAAAAAAAAAGGCAGATTTTTTTATTTTAACAAAAAAAAGAAAAAAAAAACCAAAAAAAGGGGAAAATAATTAACAAAATCCTGTTCAGTTATTTCCTTTTTAGAAAATAATATATTTTTCAAATTAGGACCAGAGGGGAAAAAGAAAAAAACAAAAAAAAGGGTGGATTTGCAGGGGTTAAAAGGGGGGGAAGGGGTTTCCAACCGGGGAGGGGGGACCAAAAAAAGAATTTCCCCCAATTTATTGTTTTTTCAATAAAAAATTTAAAAAATTTGGATTGTTTTTTTTAGAAAAAAGGGGGGGGGGGGGGGGACCAAAAAGGGGCAGGCTGGGAGGCCAAAAAAAAAAAAAACAGGGGGGGACAAAGAAAAGAAAAAAAAAAAATAAAACTTTAAAAAAAGCATTTTTTGGGGGGGGGGGGAACTTTGGGGATTTGATTTACATTTTAAAAAAAATAAAAAAGATATAAAGCAAGCATTGGATTTTTTAAGTTTTGTTTTTGGGCCCGGCCCCCCCCCCCCAACCCTTCATTTTGGGAAAATTTTTCCCAAGAGGAGGGGTATTTTAAAAAAAAAAATCTTTATTTTTAAAAAAATCTTGAATATATTAAAAGATTTTAAAAAAGCGGCCTGCGTTAAGGGGGGGAACTTTATGGACAAAAAAAAAAAAAGTTTGGAATTTGCCCAAAAAAAAAATATTATGGGGGAAAAAAGGGGGGGAATTTTTCAATTTTATTTAAAAAAAATAACCTTTAACCAATCCACGAAAAAAATTTTCTTCAAATGAAAATACCAAAATTAAAAAAAAAAAAAATGGAATTTTTTTTGTTTTTAAAAAAAAAAATGCTAAAGGAGAAGGGGGGGGAAAAATATTTTTTGTTCCCAATAATAAGGAAATCTTTTTTGCCCTTTTTATTTTATTTTTTTTTTTGCCCCCCCATTTTTTGCTTTGGGTTTTTTTTGTTTTGGGGTTTAAGTTAAAATGCCATTTGGAAAAAAAAAAAAAAAACCCCCATCCTTAGAACAAACCCATTTTTTTGGGATTTTAAAATTTTAAAAAAAAAAAAACCTTTTTTGGCAAACCCTTGGGGGGATTTTATTTTTTAAAAGGTAAATTTTGAAAGTATCCCAAAGGGGGAAAAAAAAAATTGGAAAAGAAAAAAGGGGGGAAAAAAAAAAAAAACATTTCCTTTTCCGGGGGGGCATTTTTTTTATTTTTACCCCAAAATTTTTTCTTTTTTTTTCGGTATGGATCCATCCCCCCAAAAAAAAAAAAAAATATATATAAACCTTAAATACTTTTTCCCCCCCCAAAAAAAAAAAAAAAAAAAAACACATAAAAAAACAAACAAAAAAACAATTTTTTGGAAACAAAAAAGATTGTATTGGGTAGTTTAAAAAAAAAAAAGGGGGAAAAGGTTACGAACATATTGATATTTAACAAAAAATTTTTTGGGGAAACGCTTTTTCTTTTCGGGGGGTGTGGGGGAAACTTTAAAAACCGTTAAAGGGAATTTTAAAATTGGTTGGGGCCGGTTTTCCTGGGGAAAAAAATTGAAAAAAGGGGAAAAAAGGGGAAAAAAAAAAAAAAGAGGAAATTTTGGGGGGAGGGGGGTTTTTTTGGGGAAAAAAAAAATTTTTTATTTTCTAAAATCAATAAAAAAAAACGGGGGGAAAAAAAAAATTTTTTAATTTTTTTAAGGGGGGGGGACAACCTTAGAAAAAAAAAAAAAAAAACCCCCAGGAAAAAAAAAGGGGGGGGGGGGGGGGAACCAAAAAAACCTAATTAAAAAGTTTTATTCCTTTCGGGGATAGGAAAGAAAAAATTGGAAAAAAAAAATAGAAAAACCATTTTTTTAACTATAAAAATTTTTTTTTTTTGGAAGGGGAAAAAACTAACAGCAGCTTGAAAAAAAGAAAAAAAAAGGGAATAATTGGGGAAAAGAAAAAAGAGGGGGGGGGGCCCTAAACCCAAAGAAACCCCTTTTTAAAAATATCCCCAAAGAAAAAATTAATTAAACTAAAAATTAAAAAAAAATTTTTTGCAAAAAAAAAAAATTTTAAAAAAAGGGTTTTTTCCGGGGAAACAAAGTAAAAAAAGGGGGAAAAAAAACCCAAATTTTGGGGCCAGTTTTTTTAGAACGCGTGGCTAAAAATTTTTTGTTTCGGTTTTTTTAATTTTTGGGGGGTTTTTGGGAATTAATTTTTTTTTAATTTGGGGGTTTTTAACCAAAGGGGAAGATTTTTTTTAAAAAACCCCAACAACTAAAAAGAGAATGAGTGGGAGGCGGAGGGGGATGGAATAAAAAAAAAAAAAATGCTTTTTTTTTTTTCCCCCCACCCCCCCGGGGCCAATTTTTAAAAATAAAATTTTGGATTTTTTTATAACAAAAAATAAGAAAAAAACCCCCGCTAAATTCTCTGCACCAAATTTCCAGCCATTGAAAGATTTGGTTTATTTTTTTCATTTTTTCCCCAGGGGATTTTTCCAAAAAAGGGGTTTGGGGGGAAAAATTTTTTTTGGGGGGGGGTGGACTTTTTGTTTTTCCCAGAGGGGGGGAAAAAAAAAAATAAAAGAATTGGATGATTTAAAAAAAAGGAGGGAGGGGGAAAAAAAAAAAAAAAAAAGGTGAATTTTCCTTTCCTTGGATAATAAAAAGGGTTATCGAAAAAAAAAGGAGGAAAAAAAAAAGAGGGTTTGATTAAGGGTAAAAAAAATTTTTTTCATCCAAAATTTGGGGGGGTGGGGGGTTTTGGGAAGGAAAAGCCAAACCGGGGAAAAAAAAACCCAAAGGGGGAAAAAAGAAATTGAGGAAAAAAAAAACAATCTTTTTAAAAAAACAAGGGCCAAAAAAAAAAAAAATAAAAAAGTGGTTTTTTTTTTTTTTTTAACACTTTTTTTTTAACTTCGAGGGGAAAAGTATTTTTTTATTTAAATTTTTTCCCCTATCTTTAGGGGAACGAAAATTCCCAAAAAAACAAAAAACAGAAAAGGGGGGGGGGTAATTGACCAAAAAAAAGGGAAAAAAAAAAAAGGATTTTTTTGGAAAAAAAACCAAACCCTAAAAAAAAAATTGAGCCCAACAGGGAAAAAAAAAAAGCAAAAAGGGAAAAGGGAAAAAAAAAAAAAAAAAAAAAAAAAAAAAAAGAAACCATTTTTGGAAAAAAATTTAAATTTGTGAGGGGGGGGGGGGGGGAAAGGGGGGCCCCAATTTTCTTTTGGGCCAAATTTTTTGGCAAAAGGGTGAAGAAATTTTTACAAAAAAAGAATTTTATCATTTTTTTTTAGAAAAAAAAAAAAAAAAACCAAAGTTGTTAAATTTAGGGGGGGATAAAAGGGGAAAAAATCCGATTTAGGGAATAAAAAGGGGGCCCCCAGGTGTGTTATTGGGCAAGGGGCCGGGTTTTCCAATTCTAATGAACAAACACATCGTTTGATTAAGGACTTGAAATATAATAAAAAAAAAAAAAAAACAGAACGTCTAGGGAGAACATCTTTTCAAAAAAATGAGTTCATTTGTAATTGTAGTCTAGTTTTAAACTTGTGGGGGGGGGTAGGGGGAAGTGACCAAATAATCTAATTAAAATATGGTTTGCGGATCAGTTACAGGATGACTGGTGGTTTATGAACTAAGAAAATCGACTTAAAATAAAATTAGTTTGCGTGACCGCTCGGCTGACCGGGCAATCACCTAGTTTTTGCGAATTGTTCGCACTTGTGTGTGTATGTATGTATGTATGTGTGTGTGTTATTAACTCTTAACAAAGTGTTGAATGGTTTGAGCGTATATTTTTCTCATCATCATTATATTTGCATCATGTTAGGGAAATGTCTTAATTTCTAACAGAAAAATAGCAAAACTAATTCCAGAAGTTCAACAAATCCTTTATTGACATTTCTTACAATTCAAAACAACCATCAATGAACAACATGACTATTGAACTTCAAT
>JABUQX010127239.1:7500-12500 GCA_015478945.1 Trachelipus rathkii | reverse complement strand
TTGTGCTAAAAAAAGTGCTTAAGTTTGCGTTCGTTTTAGTCAAACCGCGCAAAATCGTAAAAATGTTCAACAAACGTGTAAGGAATTACCTTGTAGCGTTATTTATACAGAATTTCATCTATATTACACAGAATTAGGAAATAAATAAAACAAATATAGTAATTCCAAATAACAGCATCCACTTTTAAGAAGTTTTCGAAACAAAAAAAATTTGCTAAAAAACTACAAGTATTTTCCAAAATTTTATCTCAACAAATACTAATAATATTTTGGTGATTATGTAATAAACTTTATGATATATTTGAAGCCATTTTAAATTCGTTTTTATTCTTGGCGGCAATAAACCATGCATTGAAGCGTCTGAGAATTATAACATTGATTAAATCATTATAATTTTTAACTATTTATTTAATTGTAACGTTAATATTTAATTTTTTTACAATATATATATATATATATATATATATATATATATATATATATATATTTATATATATATATATATATATATATATATATATATATATATATATATATATATATATATATATATATATATATATATATAGTATATATATATAGTATATATATAATATATATATATATATATATATATATATAGTATATATATATATATATATATATATATATATATATATATATATATATATATATATATATATATATATATATATATATATATATATATATATATATATATATATATATATATATATATTTATATCACACCTCTGGGTAGTCTTGTAGGCCCAGCAGCAAAATAGCTGACATCTTCTATAAGATTGATAAGATTGGACATTGTTTGTATTTGTTTGGTAGCTATTCAACAGGGAACTACTATGAAGGTCAGAGGCTTACTCAGTGTGAGGTGGAGGTCCTGAACCCGTTTATAGTAAGCATACAAAATTTGAGTCGAGCTCTGGGGTTGACAATCTCACTTGGAAAAGCTAAGGAGGAGTACCTTATCTTTGTATTAACAAAGAGATACCTGATTACTTTGACTTGATAAGATGTGGCAGCTTTTTCTCTCTCACACACACACATCACACACACACACACACTTCACAACATCTACCTTCTCTCACACACACACGTACTCTCAAATAACTTCACCATGCTCTCGCATGCACAACTATTCTATCACACGCACTATCGACATATTCTCTCTCTCTAGCTCTCTCTCTCCTCTCTCTCTCTCTCTCTTCTCTCATTCACAACACAATGGTCGTACTCCTCTCATTATCAGCCCTTCTCCTCACACGTACATGTCTCTGGCTACATACTTGTGCCACTCTGAAACATACTGCTCTCAAGTACATGCTCTCTCACCACACATACACTCTCACACATACTCTCTCTCACACTCACACCTCTTCTCACACAAACTCTCAAACACATGCCTTCTCTCACACACACACGCACACACACACATCTTCTCTTCCATTATTAATTCTTTCTCTCTCTCTCTCTCTCTCTATATATATATATATACAGACCAGGTATATAGCGTCATATATATATATATATATATATATATATATATATATATATATATATATATATATATATATATATATATATATATATATATATATATATATATATATATATATATTTATATATATATATATATATATATATATATATATATATATATATATATATATATATATATATATATATATATATATATATATAAAGAGTATATATATATATATATATATATATATATATATATATATATATATATATATATATATATATATATATATATATATCGTTGGGAATTTGGAAAAAACCCGAAACCAGTTACTAGGCTAGCATCAAAAATTGCCGCTTACATGAGGATGACTTAACTTTCTACATATTGCGTCAAGGTGTATAAATACAAATAAAACCTACACATTCGTCATGGTGAGTATGCACATACACATAAGTCATTATACTTACACACCACTTAAATATAGTCAACAATGTAATATAAGAGAGTTTCGCGGATATAAATATTTATCTCAAGGTCTGGGGCAGGGTTGGAAGAACACGACGATTTTCAGCACCGCACCACACCACACCGCACCAAAATGAGCCACCGGGCACTTCACCGGTGAATCTGTCAACCCTAGTTTGAGACTATATAGAGTATAGAAGATATATATATATATATATATATATATATATATATATATATATATATATATATATATATATATATATATATATATATATATATATATATATATATATATATATATATATATATATATATAGGTGAAATTTGGTTTAAAGCCACAACTCATCTCAAAAACTACAATAGCTACAGGGAAAAAGGAATACATTGCTGAATCCTGGTAAAATTTTTACATAGGAAAATGTAAAAAATAATAAAAAAAAATTATTGTTAATAATTATAGTAAATATGATTAGAGAGCCTATTTGAGACCTTTATTGGTTACTCGTTAAAACAAATAGACTTTCAGCCAGCCCTGCTTTTTTTTTTTAACTAAAGAATACCGCAAGGGTATACCGCACCGATGGCAGGGGTCTATCGGCCTTCCGGGGAACTACGGGTGGACTAATCTTCTCTGGGGAGGGTCTCCGGAACCCCCGCTCCTTGGTATTTGGGTGTCGCGGGGGTTCTCCCGTTCCTCTCTACGGGTAAGGAAAATTCCCTGTATTCCCCCAGCATCGGCTCGAGCCCTACATTGCTGTAATACCTTACAAATAATATATATATATACTATGTCCCCAGCTCCAAAAAAAAAATAGCCAATATTATTTATTTATTTATTTATTTATTTGAAATATTTTCCCAACTAAAATTTTACAAGGATTCCAAAATGTATTCCTTTTCGCTATTTTAGTTTTTGAGATATAATTTTTTTTTTACAGTTTCCGCATAAAATTTTGCCAGAATTCCAACAATGTATTCCTTTCTCCCCTGTAGCTATTGTAGTTTTTGAGATCGATGATAGTTGTGGCTTTTAAACCAAATATCACCATATATATATATAGAAAGAGTATAAAGATATATTTCTATATATATATATATATATATATATATATATATATATATATATATATATATATATATATATATATATATATATATATATATATATATATATATATAGACCAACAACCAGAAAAATTCAGGCATATATATATAAAACAACTATAACATATACATGGTGCAAATAAATAACATTTTTGATTTCAGGAAGTAATTTCATCGTAGAAACTTAAAAAAAAAAAATTATTTTATTCTAATATTTATTAATAACTCCATATTAATATTAGTAAAAATCTTCAGTGCAGGCTCTGATTGACCTTGAAAGACCTTGAAAGCTGCATTGTCTCGAGGAGAAAAAGTTGCCAAATACCGCTTTATAATATAATTGGAGAAAATATTATTTTTTTCTTTTTATATCCTTTTTAGTCTGCTCACAGAGACAGAGGGGGAAGTCCCCCGTCAGCCCCTCGGTGGGCCGGAGAAACCCCGACTCTATCCGTCGTTCTTTATTTTTAAAAAAAAAAATCAACATTTGGCACCTTTCCGTCCTCAGTCGTAGTGAGCGGCATCTTCGAATTGTCAAAAAACTAATATTTTCAACATTTTTAACAATTTTAATTTTTTAAAAAGCGTTATTTTTTTTATTTTTTTTTAATTTCTGCGGTAAAAATGTCTCCTGATTAATAAAATGATATTTATTTTCGTGTAGCTGTTATAGTTTTCTAGTTACATGCCTGAACTCTTCGGGATGCTGACCATATATATATATATATATATATATATATATATATATATAGTATATATATATATATATATATTTATGTATATATACTGTATATATATATATATATATATATATATATATATATATATATATATATATATATATATATATATATATATATATATATATATAAAATAAATATATTTAAAAATATATATATATATATATTATATATGTATAATAAATGATAAATCTAAAGAGAGTGTGAAGATAATGATGCAAAATGTTGCTGGTTGGAGATGCAAGAGTAAATGGCTACATTTTTAAAAGATGAGAAGTTATCTTTACTTTATATGATAAAATGTTGAAAACCATTTACGAACATTTCTAGAATGACTTTAAAAACATAAAATATATTATGCTAAATAAAAGAAGGTAAAACCGTGCCGAAAACTGCTATTTCAAAGATACATGAAGTAATAGGGATGAACATGTTATTAGATAGGCATAGAAAAATAATGAAAATATTAATTGTGGTAATGATGATAGTAGTGCTAATGATATTATTAATAAGTCAACACCCTCTTTGGTTTGAGCTCTGCGTGTGTGGTGGTGATATATATAAAAATATATATATATATATATATATATATATATATATATATATATATATATATATTATATATATATATATATATATATATATATATATATATATATATATATATATATATATATATATATATATATATATATATATATATATATATATATATTCACCATTGAACTTCTGTCGCATTATTCTCTTCCTAAAAACTCGAATAATATGAGGCGGAAGAATAGGAACTGTGGGGGAGTATGATGTGGGGGAAGAGTTTCGGAGTTAGAAGGGGAGATGGAGAGTATAGGGGTGAATCCTTTGCCCACGCCCTCCCCTGCAAGCAATAGAGCCTATGCATCTACTAATAGGAAAATTGTTTAACATTTTAAAATTTCAATTATTGTTTTGAGAAGATAAATGATAAAATTGTACACACAAAATCACAATATCATAAAACTATAGTGTTTGAAATAACTGTAATTAAAAATTTTAATGTAATAAAAACTAATGAGAAAAACATCCTGAAAAGTTTAACAAAGTTAATATTTATAATATGTTCCATAAAATACTAAAGTACTCAATGAGTTTAGATTTTCTCAGTCTTATACCTAAATGAAGAAACGTTAAAAACCACCGTAAAAACG
>JABUQX010127238.1:0-30000 GCA_015478945.1 Trachelipus rathkii | reverse complement strand
AGTTATAACTTTTTCCTATTCGATGCGGCTACCTATCCCTGGAATCGATTCACAATTTGGGTTGTAGAGTGTATATATAAAATGTGAAAGAAGGGAATGCTGATCCATTCATCTTACCGGACAGTGCTGTGTAAAGTCATATTAGAAAGAAAGTTACAAAGTAACAATCCATGTTGACAATATTTTGCTCAAAGTTGAAAGCTTTCATATTTAATGTTAGAAGACATTCGAAAAAATTATATAAAAGTTTAAGGTCGCTTGTAGTGATGTAATAACTTATGGATATTATCATTCACTGATTACTCTCACGGTGATAAAAAGATTTAGTGTAAGTAAAGAAGCTTCCGTCTTAATAACAGGTGGAAAAAACCAGGGGGCAATTAAAAGAAAAACCCAGCCCCAGTGGGTTTTTGTTTTTTTTTGTTTTATTCTTATTTTGCGCTTTTTTATTTGTCGGTATTTTTAGGAAAAAAAAAATGATAATAATGAATTTGTGATTTTAAGTCATTTCTGTGATTATTTGGACAAGTAAAATTAATAAATTGTATAAGAATTACAAATTAAACATATAAGTTGGTTGAACAGACATTGTCCAATTTCCACTGCTTGAATAATTGTCATTGCCTAATTGGTGAAACTTGTAAGGTAAATGGTAGGGTATTGTTTAAAGGTATGGATAGTAATGACATAACAGGAATATTGTAAGTAAAAAGTAATTAAGTAATATATTTTCTCTTAATTACTAGTTATAGATAATATATTATCTAAACACTAATTCTTGGAGTCTTTTAAAACATTTATCTTCTAATGACAGTGTTATATAATATATATATATATATATAAGTTAATATATATATATATATATATATGTAATATATATATATTAATAGATATATATATATATATATATATATATATATTATAATATATATATATATAATATATTCCGTTATTTGATTCTATTCATATCAGAGCTGAAAATACTCCTAGAAAGTTACTAGGATAGTTGACTTTCGGATTAATTTTTAATAAAAAAAATTTATGTAGAGTCGCATTAAAAAAATAAAGCTATTTGTATAAAGAAAAAAAAAATGGTTCCCAAAGAAACTGAGAGGAATTGAAAGATGGAAATTCCTATGAAGACGAGAGGTCTATAGCAATTTTGACCTCTTCAAATTATGTTTGCATTAATATCTAATATATTAATGTTGATGATTTTCAGACAGAGGCTAGTCATGCAGTACATACCATTATTCTTTGTGTTCATTATGAGTCTTACGTATGAATCGTAGACTAATCATAGGGACACTAATTTCCATGCAAATTTAACCTATACCACAGGGTAATTATGGGAGGGAGAGCGGAATCCAAGGCTAATCCCCTTGCGAACTTAAAAAAGTTTTGCTAAAGAGAGTTTTGAACGGCTGTCAAAGCAATTATTGGAAAAGTAAATTTAAGTAACTTAAAAAGTAATTAAGTTACTTTATTACTTCTGATCTAGGACTATTTAATTTCAAACATTATAGGTCAGCTCTTAATAACACAATGAAAAGAGCTAACATGGCTGGTAAAAATATCCTGAAATACCTTGTGGATTATATGACTTTCAGGTAAAAGTTAACTCCATTAATCGGCCATAATTCGGCTGCTATTTTTTTAATGAATATGACACTTGTTCTTATCTGTATAGGCCTTAGATGTACTTCTCGGTTTAGATTTCATTAAGATTCTCCAGAGTGGCTTTGTACCCAAAAACACACGTCCCATTTTTAGACATTTGCCACTAATCACGAAAATTCTCAAAAGGGAAGAAAAACGCTGTCATTATTCTGGATGTTTAGTTTCTTTCAACAGTAATGAATAAAAATATAAAATTCTATTTATAACAGATATATATATATATATATATATTATATATATTATATATATATATATATATATAAATATATTATAATATTAATAAATATATATATATATATAATATATTAGTATATATATAATATATATATATATATATAATATATATATATATATATATATAATTTATATATATATATAAATAATAATATATATAGATATATATATATTATATAATATATATAATATAATATATATTATAATATATATATATACTATAATATATATTATATATATATATTATAAATATATAATATATAATAAGTGATATATATATACAGATATATATAATAATATATATAGTATATATTAATATAATATATAATATAATATATTATATATATATATATATAAATATATAGTATATTATATATATATAATATTATATATATGATAATTTGTATGGAATCTCTGAAAACAAACATCGTGAAGTGGAACATTGCATCTAAAGCAAATTGGTTTCTAATTGTTCCCACAGTAAGGTGCATCGTCGTCGGATCTATAGGCTTTACCAAATGATTTCCTCGTCGAACCTAATTTTTCCACTTACATTCCTTCAAAAATATGTGTTTGGAGTGGTGGTTTGCCTGCGTTCGAGAAAGCGTCATTGACATCGTCCACCGAGCGGACGTCTTCTCTCCTCTCGTCTGAAGGCCAACATTGTCACTCGGAAATAGTTTATCTTGGGGTCAGCCTCTCCTCGGAAATGATTTACGGCGGCTGAGTTACCGCCCCTCGAGATAACCTCCACCCGAGTTGAAACTCATGTTTCCAAGAAGCGAGTCAAACGAAAGGTCTATTTTTTTCATCAGCAAGCGAAAAATTCGCATTCCTCCACATTTACAGGATTCCACACACAATTTGAATAATAAGTAGTTTCTTTAAGCCCAATGTAAATCCATATCTCAAGAAACCATGCGAACTTATCCCTGCACGTCTTTCTCTACTGAGAAACCTTCACTCTTTCTGTATCCGAGACGTTTTTTTGTGTTCTCCTAGGTCTTCTTGCTTGTAATGTTATTCGTTTCAAAAAATGACTTTATGTTATATTGCATCTTTCGATACTCGTTACAACTTATTTCAAACATAACTAAACTCGCAACATATAAAAGTTGAACTTACCTAATTAAACTATCCTTAAAGCAATATTGTATTACGTGGCCCTCCAAGAATCACCGCAAGCATTAGACTATATTTGTTCGATTTGCCCACGACCAGATTTTTTTGTTTTGTGAGTTTTTTTTTTTTTTTCTTTTTTTTTTTCTTTCGAATTTATAATGAAAAAGTGATAAAGAAAAAAAAAAAGTTGGTTGCAATAATCTTATAGTCAAGTCAATAGTAAGAGAATTCAGTGGTCGGGAGAAATGACCATTTTTTATTTATAAATAAATTTTTTGCCTTATATTCAGGTAGCTTGGATTTGTCTCTCCGATAGCAACTACAATTTCTTTAGAACGAGAATGTTTTTTTTGGTAAATTAAATTAAAAATTTTTTTGGGAATGTCATACGAACAATGTCTAAGCACATTGAAGGTGTATACATACGGCACGGGCTGGGAACGTAATGAAATTTGAATGTTGTCGGGGACAATGCAGAGTATAAAAGATATCTTCTCGCCGCCGCTATTTCAGCCTATTAATATTTCATTTTATTCTTATTTTTCGTTTTCTTTTTCTTTTTTTGGACAAAAGTAAAATATTTTGAGACTTTAGTACTCACATTCCGATAGTGCCCGCTAATCCAAATTTTCGAGAGCGTAGTTAGCGCGCTTGGCTGCAGAGAGGTAGCATCAATTATTACTTATGCCTTTTCAGTTATTATTTACCCGCTATACTCCCCCTAAACAAATTTTTTATACCTAATAATCCAAAATTCTTTTGCTGTTCTGAAAATAATTTGTTTCCAAGACAAGATTCCAGAATAGCGTAATTGAAAGATTATACAAAAAAAAAAAGAGTATAATCTATTCCCATCCCGTCAGATCAACAAAATGTGTCTTTCCTGACTACCAATGCCACCTGAAAATTGTTACTGTTATTGCCGGCTTTTAACATACAAAAAATCTTTTTAAATTGTACCTTCTCCAATCTTTCGCAGACCCAAAAGATAAAAGTGACAGGTATTGAAAAAATGACCCCGTTCTAGCGTTTGGGTCATGAATATCAATCATTTATTGTCGATCTTTATTAGGTCATATGTCCAATCCTTGTCTGAATGGATGTCAAGTTTGATAGTCCCACTCGCTCTTCGAAAAGAAATTGTGATATGCAGGAAAGTAGTCCGAAGAAATTTGGTAAAACACATTACAGAAGAAAAATACAAAAAAAAAATCCACACTCCAGAGACAACAGCAACTCACCAAGAAATTATCGTTTCACAACGTCAGAAACAATAGGCATGAACCATTCTGCTTTTTATTCATCACCACAATATGGCGTTCCCTGGACTTGAGAAAAAAGTCAAAACCCCTCGTTGCCTACAACGTGCAGAAAAAGACCAAATGATATGGTACACCTATCGCAACAAGTTCTTACTAATGCTTTCTTTAGTCTTCGACTGTACTATTAACATGTCTGCTACTATTGGTTTATCCATTTAAATATATAAATTTCTTTATATACATGTATGCTTATTTGTCGCTGCAAGGTCTAATAATTGGATTAAATGGCTACAAAATTTTGGTAAACATAAAATAAATAAACATTTAAGTCTAATTTTTTCTTTTCCGTTGTCTGCCTCACTAAGGCCCGACCGGAATAATAATTGTGATAATAAATAATGTAATGACATAATGATATAAAGATAACAAACCCACAACACTGTCTCAACTCACTCCAGCTCATAACTATATTCAACTGAAGTCTGCATAATTATACCCTCTCTGAAATATTAATCTGAATAACCACGTAACCAAACTGATCGTATATCTCTATAGATGCCGAACTATGTAACTTCCCACTTATCTAGAGTACATGACATCTGCTTAGTCTCGGGGCGTGCCAATTCATTAGAGGATAACTTTCTATTACCGCGGTGGTCACACAATATCAGCCATACGCCATGTTTCTTGATCACTTCAGCTTTACTCTACGCGATATTGCACAAGCGAATAAGAGCACCCATTTTCAAGAACTCATAAACCGGACATTAACTCGTTAAGCTTTGATGTATTCCATCTCATAAAACATTATATAGTGAGTCATAACATTAAGTGTGAGACTTACATTAGTAGCAGAATATGTTAAGTGGCTTAACAAAAAGATACGCAATAACAAATGTTAGGGATGACAAAAGCGAATAAGGTTTAAGAGGATTATTAATATGAAGAGGTACATCCTATGAAGGTTAAGGTACATTATAAATAAAAACGTCAAAAGACTTTGTTTTCCATTTGGGAAAAGCTTAAGATCTATTATAGTAAATTGGGTACTTAAAAAGATAAAGTTTAAAAGTAAGACAGCCTGTTTCCTCTAGATAGATTGTCTGTTACATGATTCGTCACCAAAATTATTTAATCTGCCTAACAGGTGATGGTAATTTTTTTTTATACAGTGGAAGAATGTATTTATTCATAATCAAAACCATATAAAGAGTGATTCTTTAGTTCAATCTAGAGGAGGTATTCAGTAATAACTCGTCCTACGTTGACCCATAAGTCATCTATCCTTGCTGTCTAGGTATGAGATTTAGTGTTAAGTTAGGAGTAGATGTGATCATATTAAGATAATATCATAATTTATTTGAATCAAAGGTATGTTTATAAAATAACCTCTTGCAGCCTCCCATATATATTATTGTACCATCAATATAACAGTTCTGGAGTGTTAGGATTATGAAACACTAGTTTAAAATAACCATAATAAGACTTATTAAGCAAAATATATAAAAATGCCACCAATGATCACTTACAAATATATACAATAGGATTCAACACCGGTAGGCATCAGAGTAAAATAAAGCTACAACTTTCTATTCACGCTTCTACTCTCATCCTCTTGGGTACATTGTTCCCCATTATTTCTTACTAGTTTATGATTATGGACCGTCTTAGCTAGTACCTAATATTTATCTTACATAGTAATTATCCAAATTTAATACATGGTATTAGTTTAGAGTCGTATTTAATCTGACTTCGTATGAATACCCAATATAATATTGAGTTTTAAGGGTGAGGTTGATATATATGGAATAAATAGATATTTATATATAATTCTTTTGGAATATATGATCCCCCCATTACCTAGGAGGATATATTAGATTTCGCTCTTCAAATATTTTTTAATATTCCTATTAATAAGGGATATTTTCATAATAAAGTGGGAATTTCTTTACAACTACAAAAACATTCCATGAAAATCAAGAATTTTAAAATCAACAATTTTAAAGTTCGAAACTCGCTTCTAAACGTGTAATATAGGTACGGAGAAAGACATTTTATGGACTAGCCTGTTGCATTGCCTGCATTAAACAAACTGTCCCCAACGATTTCAGTGTTTAAGGAAACGTCCCAGTCAGTGTGACAGATGTGTATCTATTTTTGAATGAAGATTCATATAAGTACTATTCTTGTTTTAATTAATTATTATAATAATACTATAATATTATAATATAATTAAAATATATATATAATTATAATATATAATATATTATATATAATTATATAACTATTATTATCTATATACTATATATATATAGTATATATATATATATATTTAATAGATATATTATTAATATAATATATATATAATTAATATTATATATTAATTAATTATAATTAATATTAATATATAATATTATTAAATAATATATTATATAATATAATCTGAGTGTATGCTATTATTAATAAAAACATTTAAACTGCTTCATATTTAGCAAAATTTATTATTAATTTCATTAATTTTTTGTTATACTCTTATTTATAATAGTAATAATTGATGGTTTTCTTTCGGATGATCAAATCATATACGTCTTATTAGATGGTGCATAAAATAAAATTAGGTTTATATTTGTCAATATATATCGTTAGAATATATTTATATTATTGATTTCTTTATTAATTAGTGAAATTCTATTTCGTGTTCCTATTCTTTAATTCGACCTATATGTATGTGTTTTAATTATACATAATACATTCATATTTAATTCCACTATCCTATCTGTATCATATCAATGTTAATAGTAGTAGTTTTTATTAATTATTAATTTACGTACTGAGGAGCGTTAATTATATACGTTATGTTAATCTGTAATGTGTTTATTTCATTAAACTTCTAAGTAAATATAATCTATTATATTATGTTATGGTTACTTATAACTATTATTATTATAGTGACAATTATTCAAAAAGTGTGAAACTATTATATATAATAATTAATTTTTTATTTAATATATTAATTTTTGGCATTTATTATATTCATTTGAAATAATTATAGTTATAGGAAGCAAAGTTCTACTATGATAAATATCAAAATATATTATTTATATATATTATTATATCCTTATATATTTAATTTATTATTGTTGTCTATATTAATGATCGTAAATTTTTAATATTTCGTTAGTACGCAAAGTTAAAGTAAATAATGATATAAAATGAACCTGAGTTCTTGCATTTGTATATACTGTAATGTGAGACTATGATCTCCACAAAATATTAGGATCGATATGACCCATTTGCATAGGAAAATGAGGTCAAAACTTTAAGTCCGAAATCTTACCACATATGTCGAAGCAAAATACTTACTCTGAAATGTACAACAGAAAAAATAAAGACATCCAGATAAACTGAGATAGATATTCATATCATTAGAAATTCATGTACAATAGTACTTTATAGAAAAAGTAAAAAAACAATCACTACGACACTGGCATCAAAAAGAGAAAACCAATCTACCAGATGGGTTCACCCTCTGTCCAGGTTTTTAAAAACTGTAACCACCCATCGAAATCAACTCATCCATTTTGCTGTAGTTTGTCCTATGATATACATGTCATTATTGCTTTTTTCATTCAACTTGATATGATATGCCCTAGTTGATGGTTCATGATAGAGATCAATATAGTTAGTCTCTCAAAAAGAGATAACTTGAGTTATGAGAGATTATATAAGTAATATCTGAGAGCGACAGATGTCTTTTATACTTACGTGCTATTAATTGTCTATATGTGATGCTTTTAATTTGTAATGTGTACATATTTAATAATAATCCCTTCTCATTTTGAGGGTAGAACTCCAATTTTGTCTTAATTTTCAATCAAAATATTTAAAATAAAAATAGTTCTTTATTATTACATTATATAGAGTTGGGCAAACAATACAAAAATAGATAAAAAAAATTTTAAGAGACATTCACTCTTAGTGCCCAAATCCCTCTTACTAGTAACAATTCCTATAACGAAAGAAGAAAGAATTTTTTAACTTTTTATATTAATATATGTATTTTTAAAAAATTTATTTAGTTAATTTAATATAAATATGATAGACTAGAATTAATCTTATCTTATATTAAAAACAACTTATTATTACAGCCCAAAGGGCATATATATTACGTATATATTAATATATATATCTTTTATTTTACCTATAGCGTTGTAATAATTAGTTTTTCTAAAAAGTTCTAATATAAGTACGAATATTGTTATTCTGTTCAGTACTTAGCCTTAGCGTGGGTCTATCGTTTAATCCCTTCTTTTGATCAATATATCGTAAAAAGAATTCCGGTTTGTAGTAGCTTTAATGTTACCAAATAATTCGCGCTACCAAAAATGAATCTATATACAACATTGTTGAATTACCTAATGCATATTATAAATTTATAATAACCCAAATTAAATAAATGGATCATCATGCGGAAATGAATGGAAAGCCACTAGCTGATGTGTCTTTTAGCTTTTGGTCTTCTAATTTTTACTGACCTTATTCAGTGGGCTCATTGTTTTAATTATCATTGAGGTTAAGTTTAAAAATTATATAATTGCCTGCAATACTCTGTTGGTTTAATATGTGAGATGACTGTTGCTCAAGATTAGGTTATTACGAGGTGAAGTGTTTTACAAGGAATTTTTGCAATAGAGGTAATATGTTGGATTGGAAGTATTTTAAATATTCTTAGTATAAGGGATTATTTTATTTTTCTTTCAAAAACCCCAGATGTTAGCAATAGCTTGTATGTATGTCATCACGTGTTTTAGTAAGATGGATAATACAAAGAAAGAGAATCCCATTTTTGTTATATATACAGGTTAGGACTATGAAGCGTTGTTAAGTGGTATCTATGAGTAACTATTGTTATGGGAATATTTGCAGTAGTGAAGCTATATTCCAACTGACTCCAGTTCTAAGAGACAGTATTTGTTCATGCTGAACTGCTGTTTATTTTCTGATGTATGAAACCTGATTTGAGTCATTTGTGTACAAGAATTCAGATCGTAGATAATATTTATACATGCTCGTGTCTAGGATCATTGAGTATTTGATCACTGTCACTTGTATAATATAAATTGAGCGTTACAAGATAGGAGAGAAAGTTGATATGATAAGAATGATAACAAACTTGTTATAATGGAAAAACAATTTGTGGTTCATTTGTATGCTATTCGTAAGTAATTTTAAATTTATATTAAAATACTGCAAGCCATTCGTTGTTTTACACAAAACAGTCATCAATGTAACGGCAATAAACCAAAGATTACTGTCTCTTATTGGCTATGAACGGTTTGTGTTATGATACTAATTTCTATGTTAATTATAGTGAGGAAAATACCCGTAACATGCTAGCCCAAGAAATTTAATACTTCCTCTATTCTCATCTCCCTTCATAACTTATTAAATGTTCCATGATTAACATTGTCCGTTAAAGTGAAGATAACAGTTTTTTCCGTACTTCTGATACATTTATTCCAAGTTAAGCATAAATCACCTCAAACGGATGATTCCCTAGTTTGATCAGAAAGGTGAAAGTCTTTAAATTTTCAAATTCAATAAATATCTTAACCATGCCTACAATATCATTCAGTGCACGCATAACATCACTAGAATGAACCTAATTAAAATCAATATTCACCTGCAGCTAGATCAGTATTACTCTAAATCCTATTCTAATGTATATATTTTTATATTTAAAACCATAATTAATTAGTAAGGTAAAATACATGATGGCTCAACCTTCAACTCATCCGAATGTTCATACATTATATACCAAGGTGAATTATCAAATTTTCCCATAATATATACATGTTATTTAATACCACTTGAATTATATATACCTTCAATAAAACGTAAGGAGCTGTCATAGACTGCCAAATTATCACATAAAATTTTAATATAAACATTTTGTTTATAAAATTATTACAGTGATTCCATAAAAGATAAGTTAGCAATCTTTCAATCATGTAAGTTTTATATTAACTTCAAAGATACTGATTAATCAATTAATAAAGCATTAATAATATACGCCATATTAGGTAAACACTATAGAATTTTACGGAGTTATTAAAGTATAATATATTTTATCTCAAAAAAAACCTTATGTTCCTTTTACTCATAAATTATACTAAAAAATTTTATATTATTACGATTTGTCAACCTGAAACAAATTATAATAAGTACAAAATTTATTACAGGACAGTATCGCTATTTGATATTTAATCAAATAATTGTCATAACACATAAAAAACTGAAGGATGTAGCTATATAATTGAAATTAATGTGTGTTTGAGGATTTGAAATATCATCTCATATTAGTTATCTCATTAATAGTGCTCCCCTATTACCTTTCCAGCATCTTCAAATTTACTGTTCTGTAGAATTACTCAGCCCATCGCCATTTTTACATTCTGCTCTTATAAATATAATCCTCTTTTTAAAACATGGGAAATTCCATTTTCTTAATTTGAGTTTGTCTGTGGTACTGGTTTTTATTTCTAATTTTTCGTTTTTTTAAATTTTATATATATTTATGACTTATCCTCCCTGAAATAGGTTATCTTATTATAACTGTGTTGTCCCTATATATATAATATTATTATATGAGTACTATAATATAAGGTTGTACTTCCTAGGAAGATAAAAAACAAATAAATTTTGAGATCGTAATATTCAATAATTTTTGTATGGATGGATAGTATAATACAATTTACAATATATAGGTACCTTAATACCTAATTATCAACTAATCCTAAACCGACTAAGCCTTATACCTAACCTAACTTTAAACCTAACCGAAGCCTAACCTTATAACTTAACCTATATTAAACGATCAACTATCTTAATGAATTAGTTACTAAATAGTATATTTAATATATATATATATATATATATATATATATATTAATTATATATTAAGATATTATATATTATTATTAATTATAAATATTATATATATATATATTAATAATATAAAGTTATATATATATATATTTATATATAATATATAATATATATATATATATATTAAATAATATTTATATTATTAAATATATAATTTACTATATATATATAATATATTATTATATATATATATATATATATATTAATTTATTATTAATATATATATAATATTATTAATAAGTATATAGATAATATATAATTAAGCTTATTTATTTATATATATAACTTATATATATATAATATTAATTATAAATAATATATAGATATATATTAATATAATATATATATAATATGAAGTATATATTATAATATATATAATTATTAAGTAATTATTAATATAATAGATATATTAAGTACTTGAGTTCAAGTTATAAAGTACAATTAACAATGTACTTATAATTAGTATGTATTTAAGTAACACTTTTATTGAAGCACTTTATATATATTATACTTATATATGTACTTTTACTTACAAGTATTATCTAAAATAGTTGTTAATTATACTTAATACTATGTATCTTTGATGACCTTTTGAAACTTATATATATGATTAATACGATTGAGTAGCATGAGAGTGACTTGCAGTACGTACTTGAAATTTATAAGACTTGCAATGAGATGTATTTAATATTGATTTTAGCCAGAATTGATCCCTAGCGTAAAATTGATTATTAATTGATATATTATAGAATGTGAATTCGTAGAAAGATAGAGATATTCCGATTTATGTTATTGCTCTTAAAAGTTATTATTCTTTCCCTATGGCAAGTTTATGTCACTAACCATAAGACAAGTGTGAGTAATTGTCATAAATATACGACTTTTGTTTATAAAACAGTTAATTTTATTTACAGACTTTTTAATTTTTATATAGCCTGATTTACATATCAGGATACTAACTGCTATTATAATCAATTTTTACAGTATTATAAAATTATATAATTTTATATAAATTAAGCACAATGAATAATAATAAACCAGTAAAATTTTAAGTTTAATAAATATATTATTATAATCTATAAACAAAATCATCCTTATTAGTTCCCCAAGGATTGGTTATATCATTAAATTATTAAGCTCGTACAATGATCTGAGAATACATAATAGAAATGTATAGCGACATAAAAGAAAAAGACAATATGAACAAAAATTGCGAAAACAGTTGAAATCGCAAAACCTTTATACACATACCACCTAATTCCATAATACTTATTAAGATGTAAAGCATTCAAACTCTCTGCACGCAGAACAGAAACCTATCACCTGTGCAGGGCCGAAATAACCCCGACGAACCCCTCACTAGTAGGTCAATCTCGTCACCCCGAAAAGTGAGCGATCGCGTAATTTTTAGTCCCTCTGAGACCATTCCGATCTCTGAGCACCAGCAAATAACCTCCTACAAAACTATAACCTATACCCTTGCCATTTATGTAACTACAAACAATACACTCTAATCTCTTCGCCCATAGATGTAAGAAAACTATCAAATTTCAACTTAATAAAATATATTCTTTTGATGTGAATTTTTATTTAA
This sequence comes from Trachelipus rathkii, assembly GCA_015478945.1. NCBI lineage: Eukaryota > Metazoa > Arthropoda > Malacostraca > Isopoda > Trachelipodidae > Trachelipus > Trachelipus rathkii. The sequence goes on along the minus strand of JABUQX010127238.1, from coordinate 17,160 downwards.
ACTAATATTACTACTATATAGATAATTCTACATCAGACTAAAATTCACGATTCACATAATAATCAACATCTAAAATACACCATCTAAATTAATAATAATCAATCTCACATAATTTAACCAAAACCATCTCATATTATTCCAATCATTAAATCAAACTAAATTAAGTAAATCGTAAATTAATAATTGATACAAAATTAATAATTATCACTCTCATTTTATCCCTTTTTTACCATACACTTTGCAACTTTATATGATTAATGATAATGATAATATAAGATAATGATAATACTTAAAATTATTATATATTAATATTATAAAATATTATTATTATTATTATTATTATTATTATTTATTATATTATTATTATTATTATTATTATTATTATTATTATTTTAATATTATAGTATTATATTATTATAAATATTTTTCATTAAAATTTATTCTCATTATATATTATTTCAAATATTTATATTTTAATACAACTTACAACCACAGTCTAATAATTAATTATTAGATTCTCATATTTCAGTTACATTCAATTATTTAATTCATAATATTATTATTATTTTACATCATTAATTTTTTAAGATCCAATATTATTATTATTAGTATGATTATTATATATTATGTTAATTATTTAAATACTTTTTATGACATTGTCCTAGTCCTTCGCAGATCACATTTAAATTATAAAGAGGTTACTACACAAATAATGCATATGAAAGAAAGCTACAGCCGTCAAATCCAATGCTCGATTATACAATTTGCAATTTTTTTCATGAATTACAACTACCCAAAACAAGTCCACATTAAAGCAAGCATAAATTGATAAGAATAACAAATTCATTTTATCTGTGCAATGCCCAAATAAATCATATTCTGTACATACCATACCTACCAAACCTAATTTTAAAAGTTACAAGTAAACTGTTGGCTAACACATATTGAATCATAAAATTACAAATTTTAACTATTAAGATGGTGAAGAAGTACTCTCCTAAATACTGACAAAGTGCTTCTATTTTATTTTGCATTTTATGCTAACATGTGTGCATTTGCTTTCTACTTTCTGAATTATAACCCGTTTTATTACAAAATATATTATTATTCAATCTTCCCTGCCCTATATTGCTTTGCTTTTGCTTCTATCACAATCCCTATCATTACCATAATACATCTTAATTTCCAGATCAGACCTAGCAACTAATAACTTTTGATTTGATAGTTATTATTAATTTTACACTTTTATATCACAAATGATTAATTAGATATCCCGCTATCCTCAAAACATATGCGAAAAAAATTTGCGGGGCGTAGTGCGGGTGTAACTAGTGAGTATATAGGTGGGTAGGCGGGCGGCTAATTAGCTGAATAGTGCTGGTGCGGGTGCAGACGTCAGTTACCAGATTATTTGAAATAAATAATTATAGTATGCAGTCCGCAGATCAATGATTAAGCAAATATCGAGTTTCACCTCTAATAAATTAAATTAATTAATTAATAATAAACTAGGTATTGTATGATTCGTATAATAATTGGTTACAAATATTAATAAATTAATATTAAATTATAATAATAAGATAAATGAGCTTGAGATAGTGTAGTGAAATTTGAATTGACAGTTTGGAAAATAAGCTGAATAATAATTATAATACCAAAATAAGTCATATTATATAGTAGAGATAATGAATTAATAGATCCGAACATAGATTTATCTTTAAATATCGATGGTATCTGGAAACCGATCGAGTATTATCACAGGCGATTCAATTGGAAAGTATATCGCGCCAAAGAGCCGATAATACCTCTCTATTTCAGCTCATTTTGGGATAGCCGAGTAAGTAATTAATTTTGCGTTATTTAGGTTTAGGTAAATATGAGTCATCACTCTGTTTCATGCTAAGTGTTTAGTAGAGAGAGTATATTGCTGTAGATATATTATTTGTTGTAAAATAGAGTGCGTTGAATGATAATAAAGAAGAATCTAGATTTGTGATAAGAACAATGTGATGGTAGTAGGTGAGGATAGAGGATTGTGGATCCAAAGATCTATATACATTGAAACAAATTAAATTCGGGATAATGAAAGAGGACTTAAGAGAATATAAATAATATATGTATTTAATAAGGGTTTGCAAACAGGCGTATATTATAATTATAATATATAATATAGGATTTTAATAGTAGTAAAGTCTCTTATATGGTAAGGTAGTTAATATGAGTATTATAATGATGTTGTTTGAAGCCATTGGTTATTCTGAACTTGTAAATGAATGCAAAAAACATTTCAAGAGCATGATTCTTGATAAAAATTAAAGAGATTCTCTTATATTGATTGTATATATTTATTTACTTATAATTAACTTAAATTATGCAGTGAAGTGAACAAGGTATGTGCTACGTCTTACTTGTAGATCCATCTTATATTAATATGTAAATTGAGATAGTTATGATATAATATTCTCTTAGAGTACTATGACAAGTATATAATAGTTTTATAGAATGATGATAAAAATATGGAAGAGAAGTGTAATATATATGATCTTCCCTACCTTTAATTATTGATAAGCGAATATTTGTTGTTGTTTGGCGAATCTGAGAATAGAGATGTTTGAGGAGGATGGTAGAAAACTTTTGGATTGGTTGTGTAATAGGAGAGTTTATGAAAAACGTAATATATATGAATAGATTAAGTATTATATGATATGGAACGTTAGCGAGGTGAGTCAGTCTTGCTTTGCATCCTCTAAATATAGTTTAGTCTAGGGTATAGACAAAGCGATGAAGGTAAAGATACATTTGAAAGTATTTATATTTATATCCTTAATTGTCGGAATGTACGTCGAGCAAATTGTACTAGAGAATATCGCAAATAAAGGAAGCGGCTGAAAGCAGTGTTACCATTAGCAAAATAATGTTTTGTAAACTGAATAAGTCCAAGTGCGACATAATGAAGTCTTATAGAGATTTATAAAAATATAGAGCATAACTATTAAATATTAGAACGTATGATTTGGTGATACTGTAAAGTACAGTACTGTTGTTGTGTATGAGGTTCGTTGATGGTGATCCATTAAGAATTAGAGACTTTAATTATTTGTTCTTACCCTTTGATTATATGGCTTTCTATTCGAGTAGAGGATATCAACATATGCTGTTTTATAACTAAACTGCAACTTTGTATCTAATATAGCTTACTAGGTTAATAATTTATCAAGTAATAGGAGCTTAACTTTAGGCAGAAGTATATAGTATGACGAAAAGTATTTTTATAATCATAGAGATGGATAGCGAATCTTATTCGATGGAGAATTGATATCGCATGGCTGATGAGAATGAAATATGACATAATGATTAAACATGAAGATAAATAAGTGAGATTGTTAATATTGGTCATGTGGAAAGGATTAGATAGACTATATTAAGGTCGGTTTTAAAATACGGTATGTAATAGTTTAAAGGATGAAAGGTGTGCAATCTACAGTGGAAGATATAGAAGAACCAGAAAATAAAAGTGGACTAGAAGTCAGTAATTGAAACATATCTTGTCAAATATAGATAATGTGAGTTTGGCAGAGATCGAGAAGAAGAGAATAGGTAGTATACATTCATAAGGAGCGAATGCGGATTTGAGAGGAGAGTTGTATACAACCTTGATGATCATGTAATGAAATATATACCCAACATTTGAACGATAGATAGTTCAATTAATATAAAAAGCACCATTATTACCTTATAGATAATATATATTATATATATATAGTACCTCCGTGCTAATCTTCTTTAGGCGCTGTCATTCTCTTCTAGATAGACTGATTCCTGTGACCCCCTTATCCGCGCAAACCATTCCCATTTCCAGAATCTTCCCTCATTCACATAGCCACTTTCCTTCTTCTCTCAGCGCTCTCATATTTGTAGCGACATCTTTCCAGAGAGTCCATCCACCGATTCCGCCCATCTCTTCTTCAGTCTTCCCATTCTTCTGCCCTCTTGGCTTGTTCCTGAGCCCTCCCTTCTTTCGGCATTCTCTGCGCTCTCATGCCCCGCGCTTTCCATAGATTTGCTCCACTTACCCAATATTTCCCTCAGTCTCCTTCACCTCAATTTTCTATTCTCGAGTTCTTTCCCCAGGTGTGCATATACATTACCTGGTCACTTTCTCCCTAATATCTTCTTCTGCTGAAGTAGAAGCATTCTGATTCCTTATTTCGTCTCTCCGTAGTTTGTCCAATTCAGTAGTCTTAATAGTATTCCATCGATGCTCTGCCACTTTGAATGACTGCTCCTGACCTCGCATCGATTTATTGGTTACCATTGTATTCAGAGCTGCTGCTGTGATATCCGATGAGACATAGTGTATATTCTGAAATGAAATAATGTGAATTGAATCGGTAGATCTAGATGATTATGTAGTCTGATTTGATATAGATGTATACTTTGTATTTAACCTCTGATGATCGTATATGTTCGTGCTTTCAATTGATCATGGAATGAAATAATATATATACACGCTTTCATAACTAATATCCTATTAGCTTATCCATTCTATCGCGATAATTCTCTATTCTCCCACTTATCCTCAACCGTCTGTTAAATACAGTACCTCTAGATAATTAACATAGGATTTACACGCCTTTCACCTCCTCCTCATCTTCACCAATATCATTATCTATACCCTCACTCCTTCAATTCCTTTACCGGTTTACTTTAAAATCTTTTTACTTTACTGTATGTACATCTTTCATCCACGTGCTTCCTTCAACTCCCATTCGCATAAACAATTCCTATATATAAACTATTCTCGAATTACACTCATACCTCTTTTCCAAGTTTCCCAACATCTTCTACCATTCCGTCAAATATTGCACCTAACTTATTGCTCCCTCTCAATAAACTTACTCTCCAGTCTCTCTTATCCATCTTTTACTCCTTATCACCCTACTGTACTCTAAATGAACAAATTCCTAGATAATATAAACACAGTAGTACAAGATTATAGAGACATTTACCATCTCTGTCTCATCATGCGCTGTAGTTTACTCACCTAAATTAACCTTATGAGAACAATGTCTTCTGGAGCATCTAACAGTTGATTATAACTAATTAACAAGCTGCAATATATTTGTTACATAAATACTTTCTATAATATCGCCTTCATTTTAAATCAATCACTTTTAAGACCAAACTCTCCTTCATCCAAAGTATCTCTAAACCAACTTTGAGACTTCCCTTAAAGATTATTTATGGCGAACAAATCCATATTGGTTTTCATTGTAGAAGTTTTCGACTTTTGTATTTTTTAAATTTTAGTAGGGTAATGTCAACTGCAGATAAATTTTTGTAATAGTGTGAGACTCTCATCCAGAATTAAGAGATTAATCATTCTTTCTTCCTTTACAATTTAAATTGTCTTAAAAATCAATAAGTAAGTATTATATTCTCATTAGACTCTACTTGCTATAGTATATATATAATATTAAACTCTTTTAACTTTGAATATATATTTAAGTGAATATTTATCTAAGCATCTCACTTACTAAAATATGTATTTTAAGAAATTGACATATATATATTACATTACACTTTTTAAATAAAATTTATTATATAATATAATGTTATATAATAACTAATCCTTGTGCTAAGGTTTGACGCTGATATAGTAATTCTCCAGAGAAACCAACTTTTGAGTAATGAGGATGTTAAGAAAATCAGATGGAGAGAAGAAGAATCAGCACCAACAAATATTCTTATAAAATATATTAATTAATATATATAGATAATATATATTAAATAACAAATATAATATATATCTAAAAAACATATAATACAAATGCTTTATCAATATATATCCATAAAAATTTATAGTATTTAACTAGCAAATCAAATCTTAAGTATAAATAATTTAATTAAATTTTATTAGCTATGAGTAAAGTAATTATTTATAATACATTAGAATTTACATAGATTATCTATTTGACTCTCAACTGATTTCCTTATATATATTTATATATATTATATAGAAAATTTTAAAAAACATTTTATGATTCACATTCATTTAAATACTTTATGATTTATAAACACTAAATAGTATGTCAGTACTTATACGTATCATACACACTTTATTACGTCAATAGCAACTTATTATTTGTATTATATATATAGACAATATTCTAAAATATATAATATAAATCATTTAACCTATATATATATGTAGAGATAAATATATATATAATATATAGATTATATAATTATATATTATAGATATATAGGCATATTTTATAACATAATATATATATATTATTTATACAAAATTAATATTAAATATTATTTAATATATTTATGTACTATTTACTGTTTACTATGATTGCTTACTAGAGTATAATAGATAAGTTTAACCGTATTTAGGTAAAGCGACCATCTTAGGAGAGAAAGCATAAAATTAACACTGCCATATGTAAGAGATCATCGCGAATGCGATTCACCCAATACTATATATAGGTAAAGGAATACACAATCTAGTATTGAAGTCAATATCCCACCCCGTAGTATAAAAGGAACATCTAAAGCATATTTTATACAGCCTGTATAGATATGTATGAACTCCTTCGAAATATAATTAAAGAACTTTAGAGTAATAATAGATAAATGAATATCATAGCTCATAATGAATTCACAAATTAACAGAAACACGAAAAATAAGTAAAGGAATAATAAAATAATAAATTGGAAAGAAATAAAAATAAGTGAAATACTCAAATATAAGATGAGAAATAATTAAAAAATAGCTATTAAATATAACAAAATAATAATAAATAATATAGTGACAATTTAGATAAATGAAAGAATCACTTAATCCCTATAAAAAAGTAATGTAAATAACTAAATTTCAAATTCAATTATTATGATAAAATATAATAATTAACTTTACAAATTTAATTAATTAACTTAAGGAGAGATCGCACCTTTAAACTTACATAGGATCATAACAGTAATATAGCAGTAATAATGATCCTTATTTTATGTCACATATACACAAAGTATATCGTAACGGACTATGAGTAAAAGTTACATAGTGTAAAACCTTGGAAGAGTTTGAGAGAACTTATCTACATTTCTTATCAAAGACTTATCAATCACCTAGAACTAATAACGCTAGATACAATTTAAATCAAGCTCTTCAGGCTTTAATAATAAACAAGTAGCCATATAGTGGTATTTTAATTGGACGTACGATGACCCGAAGGCTTGTCGCCCCAAGGCTAGGCACTTTGGCCTCCTCCCCAGATCTATCATAGAGATAACGCAAGAGGCCTAGACTGTTCCCCGAGAACAACCACACAAAGCAACCCTCGCAGTAATTAAAATTAAAAATAATAAGAACAAAAAGGTTATTTTTTCCTTTACCGAAATATTTGATGTTGAGTTGGTGAGTAGTTTCTTTAGTGTCCTTGTAGCTGTAAGTATAATCACAATAAGTTATAACCAGGATCAAGTTATTATAAAACTGTGACGTATTTGGTTAGATCGGATAAGCGCTAACCTTAATAATTGTAGTGTCGCTGCCCCAGGTTACCTATGTTCTCCTACGGTTTGAATAGATATTCTACTATTGAGAAAATTCTTCTATTATCTATTAAATCCTCAATTAGTATTCGTCCCAATTTTGGTTCATTTAATGCAATATATTAGTTAAATGCTTGATAGTATGGATTCTTCTGGGATTGACTCTTATATTCTGGTGTGTGTTATTGTTTCGGTTCCCTTCGTTCCAGATTTCTGAAGAGAGTTTGTACTTATGCATTTTTTTTTAAGTCGTAGTCATAAGTCTTTGTGTGGGACGTTCCCTTGCTCTACTGTCCTTATTGTCGTTTCGCTTTGTTCGCCTAGACCACATGTATTAAAGATAAGTGTTACCGTTTTCGAGCATCATCGTCATCTAGAATCATACGCTATTTCTGATGTTGTGGTTCTTTCTTTAGTGTGATTCTATTAAGTGTAGATTATTGCAAATCTCTTGAGTTTTAGGGGTATAATCCTTGTGAATAAAGTATCTTCTTGAACTTGTCTTTGGTGAAGGAAATGGAGGCCTGAGAGTGACTTGTAGCTGAGGTATATTTGAATGATAGTTTGTCGTAGTCTCCCAGAAGGCTAAGTATGGGAGTCAAACGCAAGTATGAGCCGATGAGTATTTTGTTATATATTGGATGTTTGCTCATCGTGTATCATATTCTTTTCTTGTTCTTTTCGCCTTCTCCTTGCCGCTCTTCTATGAGGTGAGTTAATGTGGATCTCTTTGAAGACTCTCTCTTTGGATATAGTTATTGAGTTTTAAGTAAAAAGTGTCCTGAGATTAGTGCTGAGTATTTTACGTGTTAACTATATCACATTCGAACTTGTAAATCATAGAATAATTATCTTGTTTACAATGGTGTATACAAATCGCGTATTGCTTGCGAAATAAGTTGAAAATAAAATACGTCTAGTGTAGTGAGTAGCGCAAACTCTTTGTGCTTTTATGGTTTCCAGATGCACGGAATATAACTCTAGCTCAATGAAATACAACTTTTTTGTAATTCGAGGCGAAAATCAGATCTGTACAGAGCTTATTCTTAGAGTCATTAATTCAGCAAAAATATTAATAGAATGATATATGACCATTAGTATAATTTATTCCCAAATAAATAACAGTATAGAGTTCCATGATTACCAATATTAAGTGATCATGTGCCGTGTTAAGATAGTTTTTTGCTTATAAAAGTTAAGACATTTGGATATTATAATCAAGCCGAAAAGGTAAAGTAGAAATTCGTTAAATTTAATTGTATGAAATCAGACGGTGATAAGATTTTGCTAATGTATAAAGTATGTACTTCGACAATAACAGGTATTTTTAGCCATGTATGGATATCTATGAAAGATATTATGGAGTTACATGAAATAAATTCGGGATAAAATTTAATAAGATTTAGGCATGTGAAAAATCTAATATATTTTCACATATAAAACTAAATATGGCAGATTTACATAGTTCCTTATATAGCATCTGCAACCCAGTTGTACCCCTAAGACCTAACTGTTTAATTAGATGTAGTATATAATTGAGAATATAAAATATAGGTTTCCTTCGTATCTATGAAATCTTTATATAAAGATTAATAGGAAAGTATTAATTATATAAAGATTAATTATTTTTATGACTAGTTAATATGATAAATTTTCCAAGATAGTTAGCTAGATAGGAGTAGGTCATACGGACGGATAGCTAATAATAAGGAAGACTGAACATCAAAGTACTGTAAGAAATTGATTAGATTACTAGATCCGATAAGTATTAGTGTTTTTTTATTATAATAGTATTGTAGCGGTCGGACAGACTCTAATTGATATTTGTAGTTAAATGTATGTATTAATTTTTCCTAATTAAATTATATATGTATAAGGGTTATAACTGAAAATATAAATGATGAAGAGTTATATAATATGTATTACAGTTTATGTATGAATTTATGAATTCAAACGTGTGGTCTCAGCATTTTTGATATTGATATATTTACATTCACTGCATAAAATAAAGTAGATGAATATTAGTTCAATTATAGCTACTTATGTTTTTATTTATAGGTATTCAGTAGTATATCATTTGTTATTTTTTAATGTTTGTTAAAATTATGTAGAAATAGATATAATTTTTTATTAATATTACTATATGTGTAGTGGTAGAATAGTTGTTAACTGTTAATGGTGTGGAGATAAATATTGAAGATATTAATATTCTTGAATATTATTCTATAATATGTTAGATCAGTATATTCATTCATATGAGCATATCATAGAGGAAAATTACATAAATTCTCCTATATTCGCTTTATGTTTATTTATATATTTTCTATATATATATTTTATTGTAAATACTTTATGTGCTAATAATATAAATAATATTTATATACTATGTATAATTATTTTTCATTTGAATAATTATTTGATTAGTTGTTCCATCAATATACAATAATGTTGTAATATATAAAGTCTATATTTCATTTTGTATTCAACTTACTTCTTAACCATTTTCAGTTTAATCCTTAGCAAAGCATATTTCCATTTTGAACATTAGTAATTTTTATTCTTTTTTCTTTATAGTGTGCGTTTACTTTCATTGACAATTTTACATACCTTTATTTAAAATCTCTTGGTTACACAATTTTCTATAAATTGATATTAAAATGCAACAAACATAGTGATATAAAGTTCCATAGACACTTAGCCAGGGTTTACATGGATGATGTTCTAATTCCTACGCTGACGGAAGAAGAACATTAAATTATACTTGAAAGGGTATTACAGCGTCTTCAGTATTTATTCATCAGTTTAAACCCCGCCAAGTGCAAAATAGGAGAACATGAAATAGATTATCTTGGGTACACGATGAATGAAAGCGGAGTGAGGCCGAATTATGATAAGGTGAAAGATATACTAGAGATTAATAAGCTAAAAATCATAAAATCAGTTTAAACTTATAAAGTTTCATGTGCTGAGTATGTGCGATCATATAAATTGGAGATATATATATGTATATCCTGTTACTCTTATAAAATATATACAAGCTTTCGTACTTTTTATCTATCGTATAAATACTTTAATTAATTTTATAAATATACGGGATTATTGTAATATTTGTCAATTTTAGAATCTATTTGTTAAGTAACTATTTTCGAAATTGCTTGTATTGTTAGTTGAATCCTAAATTAATTTAACTCCATTTTTAATATTTAAGCAAAAAAAATTAATCAATAGAATACTAACATAAAATATATGTACATCTCTTCCAATTACATATATATAGACGTTATAGATTCTTGTAAAGCCTATTACAATGAAAATGTATATATAAGAAATATCTTCACAGTCTTTCCTAGTTAACTTGATAAATAATTATTATTTTATTTAAAATATTTTAAAACACAGGCCTAGTACAAAACTAACTTTTGGAAAATATGTCTCAACTTATAATGCTTTCATTTAAAGTGGACTTGTTGTCATCTGTATTTCAAAATTATAGACCTATAGTTTTTATATTTTCCAATCACGGAAGTATGTTTTAGACCATTGGTATATAAAGTTTTATAAAAATACAAAAAATTTAATAAGTATTAAAATATTAATTATATAATCAATACATAGACTCAAACAATAAGAAAAAAACGGAATTAACAGAAATGAATGATATCGTAATTTATTAGAGGAGTTATGGAACAAAAATATACTATTGAAGTGATCAATATTCATTTCATAAGACATCGCTACATAATACATCAACTCCACATCGCTCTCTCGTGCAGTATTCTGCATGCCGCTCACACATCTTTACACCCGTTCAGTCAATCACATGCTCTTACCTAGGGCGTCGATCCCTACCAATTTCAAACATACAGCCAACCACAAGTAATCGGACACTACATCACTACGACCGACACATTCAATCACTTCCCTGACACTCATCGCTTCCCCCATAAACAATAACATATATATATCTATGGTAAATCGTTCTTCCTGTTCTTCACTCACAGCTCTTACTAGGAGTTGAGGAGTAATAAAGAAAGTTATGAAAGCTTCTAATGCTTCATGATTAAACAACAATTTCAGTACTCAAGTTTAACACTTTCATTTTAGATCCTACCAATTTCCAAATATAATTATTTATTATAAGTATATTTAGACTATAATACTACATATGATTTAATATCCAAGATGAAAATTTATATTTACACATACGTACTTTAATTGAAATGCATCTTCCAATAGCTATTTATTTTATATTATTATTAATCAAAAATAATATTGCAAATAATACAAATAATTACTTCTACAAAATATATCAGCTAATGCAGTTACTCTAAAATGCAATAATAAATAGGAAAAATCGACAGATTAAATAACTCCTAATCCACATTTAGAATCTATTAAATTACTATAATCATAAATAAATTAGTGGAATACGTGTTACATAAAAGAAGAAATTATAAATACTTTCATCATTATTATTTTATATTAAAAAAAGGAATTTAATTCATAAATTACGTATCATGACAGTAATTTGTTTCACGACGAATGAATATTTCATCACTCACATGAGTAATAAAATTTTCTTTTTATCATAATTAATTAAATACCCATACATTAATAACTTCATATAACATAGAGATTTCGAAAGGGATGCATTTAGACTCATTCATTATTATTATAAAATAATATATAATAATTATATAATGGTAATGATTAACTTAATATCTAATACATAATATAATAATAATAATTATATCCCTATAACTACAATGAATAACACGTGAATATAAAGTCATAATTTGATATTCATCCAATATCGTTATATGATTTAATATGATGATGATGATTGATAGTAACGATATGAAGTAGCATAGTATAATTATAACTCGCACATAGATGAATGTATTGGTTCGCATATCGTTATATTATGAGTCTATGTTATAGGATATTAGATTCTATATCGTAATATTTTATATACGACTTCGTATTCAATATGATGATGATAGATGAAACATGTGTATGGTCCTAGCATGGGATGGAATGAGAATCAACTATATTCCTCGTATGAATATTAATGATAGAAGCAGCTATTAAGGTCTTTATTCAGTGACTAGGTCTATGGAGAGGTAGTCCATACGTTTGAATGATGAGTATCTAAGTAGTAAATAGTTATGTTCGATATAGGATCATGGTGAATAGGACATACATGACAGTAAACTATCGAGGATCGATCAACTTTGTGAGAAAATACTGAGTCCGAATATTCTTCATACTATCTTGCTAACTCATTAACCATTGTGAGAAAGACGTCATGCTATTTAATGATTTCTAAATTTCAAGCTGAGCCTAAAAATATTATGATCTGCTATGAAATCTTGAAGAGTGTCACGCAATGGTCTAACTAAAAATCATGCAATTATATCTGATCAGTTGAATAAGAATCTATGATATCTTGGCCCTCTGAATTTAGTTTAGTGCATCTATATGAATGAAATTGATTACTATGCTACCTATATTTATCTCTGGATAAATTCCATATTACATAAATGCAATTCAACTAACTTTAGTCGGGTAAGCCTATATGATATGAATCAAAATTATATTCAATACCGAACATAATGGACAGCATAAGGACGATATGTTATAGGATCATTACGTAATATAATGAAATACATATATGTCCTTTTGTTAAATCTACGTTATAAAGCCGGCTACACATTATATCGATATCATGATTAGTAAACAATCATAGCTGTGATTTTGAGCTGTATCATTATTGAATTACTCAATATTATATGAACTATTGATGAAAGAACTTATGGATGTTTGTATTAGCTTACACTTCATTGAGCACAGACGTCAGGTATCGTAATCAAATCATATCTATCTCGAACATTTGAAACATCTAATTTGGATAGGCCCTGAGTCTTGTCTTTATATCGTCCTCTCAGAAATCAAACATCATTAAAGAATATGGTAATTTATGATATACATTATCGAACAAGAGTCTATATTTCTCTGTGCTCTGACTTTCTATTCTTCTCTACTCCTCTCTACTTCTCTCTCATCTCTGTCCTCATTTGCATTGAATGAATGATATAGATGTATAATATATTAGATAGATAGATGATAGATGATGTATATGTATATATATATATAAGATTAATGTAATGATAATATAAATTATAATAATAAATAATATAATAATATAATATATAATATAATATAATAATATATTAATAATTAATAATAATATAATATAATATAATAATAATAATAATAATATAATAATATAAAATAATAATTATAATTTAATTATAATTATATATATAATTATATATAATTATATTATGTAATAATCATAATAATAATATAATAGAATAATAATAAAATAAGTATATAATAATTAATAATCAATAAAATAATATAATACCAATAACAATAACAATAACATAACAAAACAATAACAATAACATAACAATAACAATACATAATAATATATATATTAATAATAAAATTATAATAATATAATATAATATATTTAATAATAATAAAATAATATAATGAATTAATAATATAATAATAATAATAAATATAAAAATAATAATAATAATAATATAATACCCCAATAATAATAATAATATAATAATATAATAATAATATATAATAATAATTAATAATATAATATAAAATAATTAATAATAATAATAAAATTATTAATAATATAATAATATAATAATATAATAATAATAACAAAGCTTCCATCTTGAGCACAGAGGCTCATCGATTTTTATTGTATTGGAATATAGATCCAATATTAGCGCTGATTTACTTCGCTCGTTATGGCTTGAAAGCAATTCGCCGGTTAACGTATTTGAGCATGACGTTATGAGAGGCGACGCATATAAAAGGAATATATAATGTAAACCATAGGAATGTTTATTGTATTTGCTCAATATTAATATTTATTATTTATTTACTTAATTTTTTATTGTATTATTTATTTTTATTAGTTATTTTTATTATTATTATTATAGGAGTATTATTATATTATCTTTTATTTTATATATATACTTATTATATTTATTAATATTATTATTATTATTATTATATCAGTTTTATTATTTGAAAACAGGCATCTTCCCAGCGGCACTTTTTAGTTAAAAATGTTAGCAATATTTTACTGTAAGTAACATAAATTAATATTGTAATTAAATATTTTAAAATTTTTAGTTTATTATTTTCTAATATATTTTTTCATTTGTTCATTATATATTATTATAATATTTTTATTATAATGAATGAGTCAAGGAGATTTTACTCTCCCATCAGCGGATTCGAACATTGGACTCTTCGTCACTGACAATGACCGGGAGCTTTATCCACTAAGCATCCGCTTCCCAAAGGCCTGCCCCATTAAATGAATGAGTCAAAGGAGATTTTACTCTTCATCAGCGGGATTCGAACATACTAGAGAACTTATTTTGTTATTATAATTAATTGGTATAACTAAATTGTTAAATATTAATTATAAATTAATGTAATTTTCTTATCTGAATAAACATTTTAAATGATTGATTATTATATTATATTATTATTATTATTATTATTATTATTATTATTATTATTTTATTATTATTATTATTATTATTATTATTATTATTATTATTATATTATTATTATTTTATTTATATTTTATTATATTTATTATATTATTATTATTATTAATTACTATTATTATTATTATTACCACTGCCAACAAAAGATCTTGCGCAAAACATCTTGAAGTCATATTTATAGGTAACTTGTGCCTGTTCGAATATACATCCCGTGCCTAATGGCTCTAGTTTTTGAGATTTACTCATACACAAAATACATTAATAACAACATTTATGTTAGTTGTAACGTAATTCCCAAAAAACAGAAGTATGTATATCAAATTGTGAATGAATTAGAGTACAATAAATCTAATAGGTCAACATTCAATTCAGTACAATGAAATCACAATTAATGCATTTTAAATCGCTGTCTATATGAGTGTCTTCTGTGTGCAGTGTGGACAATTACGTTGAAGCTCCAACAATAGTCTGCATTCAATGTGTATCCCATCTTCCTTGTATCTTAAAGCATTTTATTGATGGAACCTCTCCCCCTGTTCCTCACTATAACATCTAAATTATCAAACCCATCTAAGTGACTATGTAGAAAGTGAACTTTTATGGTCATATTAGCATTCAAATTTTGAATTCTCTGATAAGGTTGTATGAAGTTGGCATTATGGTGCCCAAAAGTTTTATGAACAACCAGACAAAACTTTTCCAGGCAGATCTTCAATATCAATCATGGAATTTATGAAATTGTCCATCCTTATGATTTGCCGAATTCGAGGGCGCTAAAGATTCCAGCTTTGAGATTCTCCATACTCAACCCTGGAAAAATCTGCAAATATATTTGAAACATTCACCATCTTTTCTAGGGCCCTAACAATTGCTTCATCAATCCTAGTTTGATGTGGAGTGGTGGAAAAATAACTTTTCCCCTGTCAACCGGTTCTTAATGATATTTGATGCACTACAGTCATATTTCCAGCAGCCATAAACATTTCCCAGTCGTCTCTTTAGCCCTACTAGCCACAAAGCATATGAACAAGGGTACTTATATATCCGCTTTGCCCCAGTAAGATGTTGACCATCTTCAAATCAACGCATATTGACCACTGGTGTTATTATATCTAAGCTTTGCAAGATCATTCTTATATTTTCATATTCCTTTTCAGTTTTGTTAGTACCTATGAATCGATGCATAATAGCATTGTACAAAAACACAACCTCCTTCTCGTTTGAACTAGACATAAATAATCGCCATTTCTGGTCAGTATTTAGAACTCCATTTGGGATAGGTCAGGATTTCCTACAGTATCTATGCTTCTTCTCAATGAATATGGAAGAAGTACTACTTCTTGTCCGAAAAATTATTTATATTCGGTCTTTACGACAGTTCTTGCACTTAGTTAGATGCTAAGCTCAGAGTCTTGCTGGAGAACAACTCTCGTACTAATCATGATCTTTCCTGGAGAACTGTTGCTTGTAGATCTTCTCAATTCACACCACTATTCACGTGCACACCAATCCTAAATCTTCTTCACAGACCAATGCTAGGTCTGGAGTGTATGTGAACATGGAGGGGACATCGTCGAGTTTACAGGTCGCACTTTTGCTGGATTCCAATCCGGTCCCTCTATACTCAAATTTACTTTCTTGTACGATTAATACCTTGCACATAAACCTAACAAAATACACGTGGTGACTTCTTTGCTCCCGCATACCCAGAACCAATTTTAAACTTTTCTTCCCATTTTCCACGCGTAGATTTTCGACACACCGTTTACCAGACCTATGGGAAGACCAAAACTATTATTTTAGGTCTCCTGAATTTTCATATCCAATAAAGATCCAATATGTCTATGTCGATTCACAAATTGAAATATTATTCTTCTTATGGTTCTCCTTAGGCCAATATATTTCACCACAGATGTTAACAGAATACATATTATAGGAGTTATCAAACAGCTTCATTCCCAGTGATATAATAACTCATTAA
>JABUQX010127237.1:0-33568 GCA_015478945.1 Trachelipus rathkii | reverse complement strand
AAAATATATTTTATTATTATTTTATTTATTTTATTATTATTTTTATATTTTTATTATTTTTTTTTTATTATACTTTAGTGGTTATATTACTTGCATTGGCTCTATTGTTATTCTATTATGTTAGAACACACACACACCACACACACACACAGCACATACACATTTACACTTATACACACATTCACAATGACACTTATACACACACAGTTCACTATGGGGGGGGGGGAAAACCCAAAAAAAAAAAACATTTACCCATAAACCACTTACATTTACACTTATTACACATGCCACACACACACACAACATTCACTATGATACTTATACACACATTCACTATTGGGACACTTACATTTGTCCATAGGCCACTTACATTTACACTTTACACTCACACACAGAATTTACTTACACACACAGATTTTACTTACACTCACACAGACTTACTTACACTCACACACAGATTAACTTATACACACAGATTTACTTACACTTGCCCACAGATAGCACACACAACACCACACACACACACACACACACACACAATACACACCCAGCGCACACTCACTTTACACCATATAACGTATCAATTTTATTAAAACATTTTTATGTTTATTAAACACGTACAATTATTATACTCATCAAATATACTAAAATTAATTTCCCAATAAGTTTTCTTAAAACTTTCTATAATAAATCAATCATTATCTTTGAACAAAGAATATATTATTAACTGTTAATACTTTTTGTTTAAAATAACTTTTACTAAAATTTTTATGAAATTTTATTAAAAACATATATTTTACGTACCTTAAAGCAAATAAATCAGTAAATAGTAAGGACAGCCCCTAGCACCCCTCTACATCAAGCTATGCACTTTTGTTTCTATGACTTACTGCTTTACTCACTTAACCAGTAATAAGTATTAAAAATAACAAAATAAGTTCTTCTCTGCTTACATAACATGTATTTTATAAAAATCATTCTTAAGTTTTATTTAAAAATAACATTATCACTTACAATTATATTATTCACTCCATGTTAACTAAAATATTTCAAAGTTTTTTTAAATAATTCGCGTTTTCTTTATTATATATATCTATCATGGTTATGACAATCCATCACGAGAAACACAACAACCGCGCACCTCTTACAGATACGAAACTGACCTCTCTCTGTAAAAATGTGTTGAAATAACTACTTTAGGTCTAATTTTAGGATAATCCTTTTTGTAACCCGGGGCGATTAAGGCCTAATACCAGGTCAAAATTATTTCAAACTGACCTTTTCTGTAAAATGTGGTGCATAAACTACGTTAGGCCTAAATTAGGCCTAAATTTAGGATTAAGCCTTTTTGTAGACGGGCTAATTTATCCTAATACAAGGTCAAAAGGTAATTCCCGTATAGACAAGAATCATTGTTATTATTATTATAAATGATATTTCCAAACTGAAACATGCTGGATCGGTAAAATCCTTTAAGCAGGAAAAAGGAAATGTTTTCCTTACGTTTTGTGATTTGTCGGGGTAATCCTTATCTCTATTGACCCCGTATGTGATTGGTCGAGAATTATTTTATCGCTTTTGACTTTAAGGTAGTTCTTTAAACCTGTATTTGAGCAGGTGTGTGTTTTTATTATCTTTTAGACCCAAACTCATTTTAAAATCATAGTCATTTTAGCTGTTAAGCGGTGCACAAGTTATCTGATTTGCATTAAAAAGGTTTTTATTTTTACTAAGTGTATATCATATTTATATTTAAAACTTAATTGAGGAATAATTATTAATTTCACTAGAATAGATAATAATTAATTTCCTAGATTTATAGTAGATCACCAGGGCTCAGCATGAACCCCACCCGCAAAGGCAGCCACCCCCCACCCGCTGGTGCATCCCGCCGCGTCCCGCCCGCCGCGTCCCCGCCCGCCGCGTGCGCCCGCTGGCGCAATATTCTTCCGCGTTCCCGTCCGCCGCGTGCGCCCGCAGGCGCAATATTCCCGCCGAATTATTATTTAGAACACGCATACACACACACGCACACATACACAGCACACACACACACCCACACACACACACACACACACAACACACCAACACGCACACTCACTTACACACAATAACGTTATAATTTTATTAAACATTTTATTTTATTTATATTATACTTTTTTTTTTTACTATCATTACAATTGTTATTATTATTAGAACACACATACACAAACACCGCACACATAACAACACACACACACACACAGCTCACACGCAACACTCACTTGCACATATAGCGTATAATTTATTAAAACATTTTATTTTTATTTTATTATTATACTTAGTGTTATTTTACTTCGATGCCTATTGTTATTATTATTGTTAGATGACCCACATGCACACACTCACACACACATACCACAACACACACTTACGCACCCACCCACTCGATATTTTGATCTCTCAACTTTGATACCTCAGCTTTTTTGATGCCTCACTTTGTATGTTGCCTCAACTTTGATGCCCAACTTTGATGCCTCCAGCTTTTGATGCCTCAACTTTGATACCTCAGCTTTTGATGCCTCAGCTTTTTGATGCCTAATTTAATAACTAGCTTTGGTGCCTCTGCTTTAGTTGGTTTCATCTGTTTGATGACTCATCTTTGATGGGGTCATCTTTGATACCAACCTATATTTTGATGATCGCTATAAGCAGTTACACTTACCATAGACCACTTACATGACACTTATACACACACATACACTATATCTCTTCTTCAACATTACCACACATACAACATAGACACTTACGTTCACCCATAGACACTTACACTCACCCCATCCCACACACAAAGATATATATATATATATAATATATATATTATATATATATATTATATATATATTATATATATATAATAGTATATATTATATATATATATATAATTATATATATATTATAATTATATATATATTTTCATTCGCGCGGGAATATTGCGCCTGCGGGCCGCAACGCGCAATCGAACCAGAATCGCGGCATTGGTCGACGCCTGCCGGCGGCACCGCGGCGGACTCCGTCGCGGTGGGACGACCGCGGGCGGGATGCACCAGCGGGTCGGTGGTTTGGCTTTGCCTTTCGGGTGGGGGCCATGGCTTCGAGCCCTGGTGGTAGCTTTATTGACTAGTGAATTAATTATTAATCTATTCTAGTGAAATTAATAATTATTCTCAATGTAATATTTATTATAAAAATATGATATACACTTAGTAAAATAAAACACTTTTAAAACAAATCAGATAACTTGTGCACCGGTTAACAGCTAAAATGACTATGATTTTTAAATGAGTTTGGGTCTAAAAGATAATAAAACACACACCTGCTCAAATACAAGTTTAAAGAACAACGTTAATTTTTAAAAGACGATAAAATAATTCTCCACCAATCACATACGAGGTCATATAGAGATAAGGATTACTCCGACCAATCACAAGTAAGGAAAACATTTCCTTTTTACCTGCTTAAAGGATCTTACCGATCCAGCATGTTTTCCGATTTTTGAAATTATTTATAAAAATAATAAAACAATGATTCTTGTCTAACGGGAAATACCGTTTGACCTTGTATAGGATTAAATTAAGCCCGGGTCTACAAAAAGGCTTATTTCCTAAATTTAGGGCTTAAATTTAGGCCGTAAACGTAGTTATTGCACCCACCATTTTACCAGAAAGGTCAGTTGAAATTATATTTTGGCCTGGAATTAGGCTTAAATCGCCCCGGATTACAAAAAGGATTATCCTAAATTCATTCTAAAAGTAGTTATTTCAACACATTTTTACAGAGAGAGCGATCAGTTTCGTATCTGTTAAGGAGTGCGGTTGTTGTCGTTTTTCTCGTGATGGAATTGTCAATGTACAAGAATTAATAATAATTAATAAAGAAAACGCGAATTATTTTAAAAAACTTTGAAATTTTTAGATCACATTGAATGAAATAATATTAAATGTAACGTTGAATAATTGTTATTTAAATAAAAACTTAGAATTATGTTTTAATTAAAATACATGTATGATTACATGCATCGAGTTGAACTTATCTTTTGTTATTTTATAACTTATTACATGGTTAAAGATTATGTAATATGACGTAAAGTCAATAGAACAAACCGTGGCATTTAGCTGATGTAGAGGGGTGTTTAGGGGCTGTCGCTTACTGATTTACTGATTTTATGCTTTAAGGTACGTAAAATATTATGTTTTTTAATAAAATTTCATAAAAATTTAGTAAAAAGTTATTTTAAAACAAAAAAATGTATTAACAGTTAATAATAAATTCTTTGTCCAATGATAATGATTATTTATTATTAGAAAGTTTTAAGAAACTTGAAATATTTTAGTTATATTTGAATGAGTAATATAAATGTTAGTGTTTAATTAAAACTAAAAATGTTTTAATAATATAATTTTTTTTCGTGTCAAACTGAGTGTGCGTGGTGTGTATGTGTGTGGTGTTGTGTGTGTGTGTGTGTGTGTTGTGTGTTGTAAATCTGTGTGCAAGTGTAAGTAAATCTGTTGTGTAGTAAGTAAATCTGTGTTGTGAGTGTAAGTAATATCTGTGTGAGTGGAAGAAAATCTGTGTGAGTGTAAGGTAAATCGGTGTGTGATGTAAGTGTTAAATGTAGTGTCTATGACAAATGTAAGTGTTCAATAGTGATGTGGTGTATAATAAAGTATCATAGTGAATTTGTGTGTGACGTATGGGTGTATAAGTGTAAATGTAAGTGGGATAGTGTAAATGTGTTAAGTGTCATAGTGAATGTGTGTATAAGTGTCATAGTGAATGTGTGTATAAGTGTAAGTGTTGTGTGTGAAGTGTGTGGTGTGTATGTATGGTATGTGTATGTGTGTTTTCGAAATTAAAAATTTTAGTTATTTTAAATACACTAGTATAATAAAAATAAAATAACGAAAATACAAAAATAATAATCAAAAATAATAATATAATAATAAAACAAATTTACGTACGAAAACAAAATTAAAATACATAATGCTAATTAAATATATGCACGTAAAAAAGCAGTTAAAGCAGAAAGGTTTAAAACAGTTAAAGCAGAAAGTTAAGCAGTAAGCAGAAAGTTAAAGCAGCAAAGCAGGAAAGTTAAAGCAGTAAACATGAGTTAAACACCTTTAAAAGCAGTTTAAAACAAAAGCATACTAATCCCCCCCTTGGTGTTAGGTCACACCTCTATTGATTTACTGATTACTGTTTAAGGTATGTTAATGTTAATGAATTATGTGAGTAAGCGTAAGAACATTATGAGTTAAAGCAGGTAAACATATGAGTTAAAGCAGTAAAACATGAGTAAAGCAGTAAAGCAGTAAAACAAAAAGCATTACTAATCCCCCTTAGGTGTTAGGTAACACTCTAGTGATTTACTGATTTACTGCTTTAAAAGTATGTAATGTTAATAAAATATGCGAGTTAAAGCAGTAAAACATATAAGTTAAAACAGTAAAAACTTGAGTTAAAGCAGTAAAACATGAGTTAAAGCAGTAAAGCAGCTAAAACAAAGTCATACTAATTCCCCTCTTGGGTTAGGTTACACCTTTATGATTACTGATTCTGGCTTAAGGTATGTAATGTTAATGTTTTTTAATAAGAATTTCGTACAGTTGTAGTAAAATAAAATGTTTTTAATTTCAGGCACTCTGGTTTTTTTCTTCTTACATACAATTTTTAAAAATTTATAAATTTAAAAGAGTATTAAGTAAAAAGTATTAAGTAAAATATATAGTTAATAATAATATATTTGATGTTAAATATATAAATAATATATAGTTAGTTCTTAGATATGATAGTTTATAATATCAGTTTTTATGGTTCGCGATAATAATGTTTTTAATTAAAGAATATAAAATGTATAGACTTAGAAGATAACAATGTAATATAATATCACGAATGGACTTATATATATACAGTATAGTTAATTTCCTTTTCGGCTTTTTTAATAGGTATCTAATACGGTATATAGTCGATCCTGTTACTATAGTGGGTTAGTCTGATATGATAATAGTATATATATATATATATATATTATATATCGAAGATGGTGGTATCTCTAGGCATCCATAGTCCCCGTTGCAAGGCGTTTGTTTTTCTTGTTTTTCAACTTTTCATATTACAAATTAAATAATGTTTATCAATTTATAGTAATCATTGATCAAATGATTCGAGTGTGACACTCGAGGGATTGCCTTCTTTGCTTTGTGTGATATTAGGAACCGACATTTACTTTAGTAATAATATTAAAATATTTATGCTGATATGGCAAGTGGTTTGAAGTAGTTTTAATATAACATAGAGATAATAGACATTATATTAACCTGATTCTTTGATGTAAGATCCCAAGAAGTTTTAAAACATTGGTTATACGTGAGATAATTAGTTTTTCTTTTCAGTTTGTAGACTGATCTAATATTTAAATTCCCGTCAATAGAGAGCTATTTAGCGTATATATTTAATTTACACGCGAGCATCTATATACAAAGCTCGCCGATACTTTTCCAGAGCTCAGGTTATGAGAAAGATTGGGATTTTTTCACGCGGTAATGTTTCACACTCAAAAGAATATAGCTTATAGAATGTAATTAATAATGTTACAAGATATCAGCCAAATCACATATTACCTAACAGGTAATGAACTGTTCTCATAAGGTTGACTTATCTAATACCAAATCTGACCCGGGTATACTCCATTACGCTCAAGAATAAATAAAAGTATATATTAGTATTCATGCATAATTATCAAACTCTAAATATTTCGCACCATAAGAGCTTAATATCCACTATCTCTTGGAGACAAGAATAATGAAGGCATTTATTATATGGATATAGGTGCATGACGACATTCAAGTATACACATCGGAATATTATACACTACATATGATGGGAGGACAATTCAATTAATTTGCTCCGCGACTAGGCAATTTATTAAGAACTGGAAATATTGCTTAGCGTGACGTAAGCAAAATAATCATTTGACAACCTAATTAGCGAGAGTGAGTATTGACCTCTTCCAGAAGGAAAAATATGTGCTTATTTTCGAAGGTTTTACATACAACAGAGATATAAAGAAAAAATGATCGATGATTTCGTTATAGGTTTGTCACAAAACGAGATATTATAATCATTAGTAAGATGGATAATGTAGAATATAATGTAACTCTGATAATTGTGATGTTTTATTTAATCAGAATCCAAAATCATATGGAATTACAAAAAATGTAACGAAGAATCTTGAGAATTTAGTAGGAATGTGAATAGACAAAACATGTAGTGTTATGACATAGTGCGATAAATAACTTTACTTTATTTTTTCTATGTGATTTATTTTTAAATTTGTTGAGTGCAGAAGTACATGTTTTCCTTACACCACAATTGATTAATTATTTTATCTATCTTGTTTATTTATTTCTGATTATATTATTAATTAAATGAGGAACAGAATAGATTCATAATAAAGAAGATAGGTTAACTTACATTTTTATTTATTCAGTTTCAATAGATATGTATGGACACAATTAG
Organism: Trachelipus rathkii; assembly: GCA_015478945.1. Classification (NCBI taxonomy): domain Eukaryota; kingdom Metazoa; phylum Arthropoda; class Malacostraca; order Isopoda; family Trachelipodidae; genus Trachelipus; species Trachelipus rathkii. The sequence goes on along the minus strand of JABUQX010127237.1, from coordinate 26,008 downwards.
ATTAACAGGTAACAGACGGGTCCGATACATTTTAAGTAAAATATATTAAATCATGATACGTTTAAAAACACAAACATTCTATAGGGTTGGAAAGAGCATCCTACTTATATGATGGTTATGTATAAGTATACATACAATACTATCGTGGGAATTTCCTACAATATCCGCCTATTTGATAATCCTAGGTATATGTATGATTGATAACTCATCATTAATTATTTTAGGGTATTCTGAGTGTGATACTCAGGGATTATATGAGAGGTTCTAGAAAAGACTTGTAATATATATTTATATAATAAATTATAATCTGATTTGGCACTCACCTTGGCACTATATGTGGCACTACTTTGGCAACTTAACCTAATTTTGAGCTAACTTCACTTTTGATGTATACATCTCTATACTATATTGTGCACTACGTTGGCATAATATCTACTACTCTATTATGCACTTACTAACCTTGTAGTCATATCATTACTATAATTTCTATTAATATATATCTCATAGGAACTACTTAATATGATATATATGTTACTAATTTACACTATAGTATACATTTATATCTTTTAACTGTGTTAGGTAGAATTACATATTCAAAGCCACAAGTATATAGTCATTATTGTGTATGGTGTCTAATTAATCAAATTTGATTCACTCAATTATATTTATTGTAGTTAATTTAATAGTTATATCAAGTCAATAGATGAATATCGAATATAAAATATATATAATTCATAATTAAAAATAATAATTGTAGTCGAAAAGTAATTTCATACATAAATAAAAATGTGGCTAATAAGATTCCACTTATTTAATAATGTGAAAGGACAATAGTAATAGATAGTTATATCAACAAGTTGTGACTTTGTATCCAGTGAGTTACAATAATTGATGGAGTAATAATGACACCATGACGGAAATAACTTAATCAAAAGCCGAATTATTGTATATTGTCTTATCATAAGTTAATTAGGGAATATATCACTGACCGGTGCGGGATATTTTGCCTCAGGGCCTATGAGATGGCTCATGAGTGTGATCATGGTACTATGCTCATATTCAATATATTATTAGTACTCAGTGTATTGATGTATGCATATCATAGCGGGCCGGGGGTATCACGGTGTAGGGTGCTGTCAATCAGCAGGTGGCTCAGTGGGATCTACGGATATTAATATAATTATATTATATTTTATATTATATTATAGTTTTTTATTTTCTTTTCATTTTTAAACATAAATTGTGAATTTGCATGGAATTTAATTTGAGTTATATTATATATATTATATATATTATATATATTATATTATATTATATTTATATATATTAATATAAAGTAAATAAATATAAATATTAGTATAATCTTAAAATATAAATTAATATAATAAAATATAATATAATATAATATAATATTAATATAATGTTATAATAATTATAATTTATAAGGCCGGGGCCGTGGAGTGACACGTGAGGGTCAACTGAGTGGAACCGGGGCCGGTGATGGACACTCATGATAGTGAAGGCTCATAGGATGATTTAATAATGCCAATAAAATATAAAATTTAATAAATATATATGCCATTTTTTGTCTTTGGAATATAACACTGAGTTTATAAGCGTTACTAATGCTAACGTTATAAATTCTATTTGTATAAATATATCATAGATTTATTAATTATATTAAGAGCAAATTAAGTATTTCATCATATTAATTATAAATAATAAAATTAAAATTATATAAAATAATATTAAATTACACCAATACAGAAGATTACTATTACATCCACAGTTACTTTATAAAATTATGATCACTATATAAACTATAAAAGATTCTGATGAAGTCAATGTTTTACAATTTTTAAGAAAATTATATATTTGATGCAGTATATAAACGCTATAAGTATAGTATTGTACTGAGAGAATTAGAACAGTTATTACAGATATTTTGGCAGTTAGTGGGTGCTTTCAATTTGAGAAAGGTGATTCCCTAAAGTCTCACTATCAACTATTTTCTTCCTCCTCCTTGTGAAAAAGGTGAGCTCTGCTTCGTGAGTTAGGTTAGGTAACCCTCAGTTAATCATAAAAAATATAATAAATTATAAAATTAATTAAATAAATAAATTATAGAGTGTTATAGCTGGAAATTATATGGTAATATGACCGTTAATTACTTTACTATTTCAAGATAAGGCAACACTCGCTTAATCTTTAGATTATACTATTGACACATATACTTTTAGATAAGAATAGATACAGACACATCTTATATTAGATACTCATCCTTAAATATAAAATATACATATAAAATGAAAATAATTAAAATTTCATAAAGATCGATATAAAAATATATATTTATATATAATAATATATTAATATAATATATTAATATATATATATTATATTATATTAATATATTAATTTATATACTTATTAAATATATTATAATATATTCATATTATAATATATTAATATATATTATATATATATATATATTTATTATATATATATATATAATATATAATATATATATATATATATATATATATATTATATATATATATATTATATATTTTGAAAATATATAAGTTATGTGACTATTGACTCAATAATAATAATAATTTAATAATAATAATAATTAATAATAATAATAATAATAATAATAATAAATAATAATAATAATATAATATAATTAAAATAATAATAATAATAATAATAATAATAATAATAATAATAATAATAATAATAATAATTAATAACAACTGCCCGTTACAAATTTATTGTTGGCAACCATTTGATAGGTACATTTTTTATAAGGTAACTTGTATGCCCTAGATTTCCGAATATTGACCTTCCGTTTTTCCTTAGAATTTAGGCTCTTAGTTATTTTTAGAGATACTAAGGGTGGTCACTAATAATAATTACAATATCAATTTAATAAACAACAGTATTTTGCTATGTTTTAGGTTGTAAACGATAATCGTACAAAGATAAAGAATAAAAACATAACGAATAATCGCTCAGAATCAAATTGTTAACATGTGTAAGTTAGTACATAATATAATGCTAATAGGATCAAAAACATTCAAATCAGGTCACAAGTTGAAAATCACAATATTGATGCCATATTACCAAATCCGTCTGCGTTCGTATTCATGATTGAGTCCTTCGTGTTGTGCTCATGAAGGTGTGCTATCGAATCAGCGCTCTAGAAAAGGCATCCATTACAACATAGTCTGCCATCCATAGAGGCGTGATAATTCCCCATCCTTCCCCTTGGTCTCTATCTCTTCTCCATCACCTCCATTTGTTTTAGATTGGTACCTCTCCCACTTGTTCTCTCACCATAACCATATCCATGGGATTAATTCCGGGACCCGATCTCATAAAGTTCTGATATTATGGTAGAACATAGTGATTCCCTTTCTCATTGCTATAGATTAGTATTTTCAAATCTTCGTCGTCTGAAAGTCTTATATTTCTGTAACAGAACCATTCTTACCATTAGATAATATTCGTGCAGATTTAATGGGTGCCCAAAAAATAGTTTTCATGAACAACAATCCCCTCCCCCTAAATCCATTAATCTCTCGATCTCTCAATAAATATTTCAGTAAAGATCAATTCTAGGTAATATTTATTCGGAATATTGTTCATTCCCTTTAGTGACCTGCATTTAATTTGGCGACATTTTTGAGTGGCCCACACTCAAACGATTTCCAGGACTTTGATGTTCTCTTAGCTCATACTTTCATACCCGTGGGACGTACACACACTTTCGCCACATTATTATTATTCCGAACTCATTCACCACTCATTTGCTCTAGGGCCTCCTTCATCACTCCTCTATACTCTCGCTCCTCCTCAGTCTCCTACTCTCTCTCGTTTGAGTGTTGTTAGTTGGTGAGTGAGGATAAATGAATTATATTAGTCCTGACTGATACAACCAAGTGCGGGTTCGTTTAATGGATATTTGATGCGCGTTTGAACAAATCGCACTTATCATATACGCTAGTACAAGGGCCATTACCAACGTTTTCCACGCAATTGGTCTCTATATTAGCTCCGTGTCTAGTTCCTAGCTAGGAGGATATAGTGATTCAAGGGGGTGGTACTGGTGTATAATAATCCGACTTTGTGATGAGGCGCGCCAAGGTAAAGATGCGTTCTTGTGTACCTATTGTATTGACAAATCAACGCGAATTGGTGAGAACACAGGTGTTGAATAAGTTTATTGAACTCTCTTAAATGCTTATATTGCAGTATAGTTAATCTATTCGTAGTATATATTGCATATTACTCTCTTTAAGACTTAGTATTAGGTGAGTTATTATTGTGAAGAGTCGATGCATTAGACTATTGCCAATTTTCTCAGGAGTTGAGAAAAATGTAACACACTTCTCAAAGGCGTAGCTATGGCGTCGTTGAACTGTGATCCATAAAACAACGTCCACAATCGTTCTGGGTCGCTGTGTTTATTGTTTAGAGGATAAACCCCATTTCTCCTGTTGGTAGGCGTAAGCCCTTAGCAAGGTGATATGTGCCTACAGGCATAATGAACTTTCGGACGTTTATCGTGTACGCACGATAATTAATATGGTGTAATAAGTTGATATTGTTGGTTGTCCTCTATTGTTCCGCGATAAAAAAGTTATTTTAAATTCGTTCATTTGAGAGCGTATCCTTACTCCTCTACTTAGTCCGTAGTATTGCTAAAAGCATACCAGAAATACTTGCTTGGAGGTAAACTTAACTCTCTAACTTAATTCATTGATCATCTTCCTGGGAGAACTGGTTAGCTGTTGTTAGTAATAAGTTACTTTCATCTTATTACACTTACCACTTAATCTGCACTAATTGTGCACCTACCAATATCCATGTGATATCTATTCATTCATCAGACAATGCTATATGTACTTGGGATAGTTGTATAGATGATAACTAACATGGGGTACATTACGTCTGGAGTGTGAGTTAACAGTAGTTACAGCCTTGATCTGATTTCATAATAATCTCTACTCGTGGATTAACTCAAATTTTAATAGTATCTTTGTAAAACGATTGATACCTTTCACATTAACCACACATTAACCAAACAAATATAACAGTCACTGTGGTTAGATTCTTTGGCTCCCTGCCATTAACCATAGGGTACCACACCAAATTTAAACCTTTTTCTACGTCCATTTTTTTTCCACTGACGTAGATTTTCGACCCACGTTTTACAGACCATATGGGGAGGCCCAATATAAACTTTAATCTTGGTATTCGTATCCGAGGTTTCATTTCCAAAAGTATGCCAGATTATCTTAGCCTTCTAAAAAAGTATTAGTTAAATTATTTCTTATCTCTTTGGTTACCTCTCCTGGTGACTAAATATATTTCTAACCATAAAAGATGTAGCAGTAATTACTAATTGAGGTTATTCATAAAAAGGCTCTTTAACGTATAGAACTTATCTTCTTCTTTCGTAGATTACTGATACAAATATAAGGTAATCTGAAAGTGAGCCAAGAGTAGACAAAATCTGTCCTCATAACAGCATAGAAATATAAAATTTTGAAGGAATATTTTACTGTTAAAATTAATGAGCATATTATAAGTATACGTGATTTATTTGTTATAAGAATATATAAAATTTACATGACATTCTGTATAAGAATATGATTAAAACAAAAGCATTTAAATTCTAATCTATTATACTACTTACAACATAATGACTACTAAGTTCAGTCCACATACACCGCTCGATTTTAATGGACTAATTTAATCTCTCAGTGTATAATTGAACTTCCTGTTGGCCAGTCATTCATATAAAAATAATTTTTTATGCTTTTAACCCCTCTCGTTGGCCCCGGGCCTGTCAATCATAGATGCCCCGGCCACACGTTAGCCATCAATCGGCCCCGGCACCCATAAGTAATCACCCTAGAAGATCCCAGGCGGCCCCGGCCCATCTCAATGGCCCCAGGACTCCTCCTAATTACATGAGATTAGTAATGGGAGTGAGAGTCGGTAGTTCGGATGAATGATAATGAATAATACAGCCTCGTTATATCTTGAATTATCTCGTTGATCTTATAATTACTGCTTACAACTAGACAGCTGCTACGCTGCATGTTGCGGAGTGAGTGTGCATGTTGTACTTCTACTAGCTACTACTACTATGACTAAACTAACTCTATCGAGGCAGCCCCGGGCCCCGGCCCCGGTCCCACGGCAAAATCCCGCCCCGGTCAAAAGGTTCCCTACTGCCAACCCTTTGGCGTCATTGGGTACCAATTTTGACCCAGGTAATTTTTGTCCTTCCATAATAGGAGGACTTAGCCCTTTTTTTTGATATTCTTTTAACTATTTTGACTTTATCTTTGGTACCCGAAGCTGATTTGCCTTTTCTCTACCACTTTCTACATATTGAACTCATCGTATCAATAATAATAAATGACAACAATTATTTACCTAGTAATAATTATTGAATGATAAATTGAATCCCAATTCTAACTAAGTATAGAGGTAATCATTAATAATAACAATAATATCTCTCTCTTTTTTCATCGTCCTCCGTCTCTCTCCGCTTATGTGCGCGTATGTTCCGTAAGAGGTGAGAGGAGAGATATTTATCTAGTGATGTTCTATTAGTGTTCTATGTAAGTTTATTTATTAAGTTATATTGATTAGTATTTGCCTAGGTGTGATAGTTATTATGTCCATGTGTGATTATTAAGTTTGGCCATATGATTTAGTTATTTTATTTGATCTTAATTGTGATTTAGTTACCTAATGTTGAGAAGTCCAATGAGTGCCAGAGTAGTGGGTGTGGACGCTAGTCATAGTGCAGCTTAAAGTTAGGTATGTGCCAAGTTACGTTTTTTTCAAGTTACTTTTCTAAGTAAGTGCCTCAGTCACCTTGAGCCAGTAGCTCGTGAAGTATGTAGGCTACGCTAATATGGGTGTCTACCCCTAGGTATAAGGGTAAGTAATTGAAAATGAGTATCGAACGATTGTCGCTGAGTTAAGTCAAGCTCTTACTAGTAGAGATTCAGCATGACTAGGTAGTATTTGCTTTTTATTTACATCTTATATACTAGCGATTATACTATTAATTAGTCTTTTTCTAACACTTATACAACATCTATTTAATTTAATGACTATCTTTAATTATATAGTTGATCTTATATTCACTTACTCCATTATGATATCACTATATACTATATTTAATATAATACCTATATTATTACTATATTCTTTACAATTCATCACTCCCAACATCGTCAGTATGTCAATTCTATACATTTTTAATCCTACTTCTAACACACACGTGCGACTCATATTTAGACCAAAAAAAAGACCTCTTATACTTTTGATTCTCTCTCTCGACTGACCTTACGGATGACTCACTCATGCTATATAAATGCCGAATTTATCTCAGCTGATTTATTGAATTGCGGCCTGTGAAACTCTGAATTTCTCCATCTAAGAAAATAGCTCGTCAAGCAATATTGATTAGTGTTTTCTCCAGTCTCATGCCTTCTTGTAAGCGTTTTTCGTCTTTGGATATGACAACATTCAATCGGTGTGTGATATGGCCAGGTACTATCTTTGAATTTCTGGTATAACCAATAATATCCCTTTTTAAATTGCATTTTGTTATTGATCATTCATCTTTGATGAAATCATCATTGATGGTTACATACTTCTTATATTTCTCTTTACATGGAGGACGCCCTTACATAACTCCTCTCTAAATAAAGAAACAGTGAGTAAATACTTATATATATAATTGTCTATCTTTTCCTAATTGTTTTACTTAAGAGAGACTGCCACTATGAGATTATACCTTCACCAGGGAACGAAGCGCTGTATGATATTCTATCTCCAAGCGCGCATAGTAAGTCCCCGTATTTCTGCACGTGAAACCCTCCGTGTGTCCGGTCAGAATACTCATGGTGCGCGACGCGACAGCCCCGACAAGAGAGAACAGTAATTACTAATGTATTTTGAAAGCAACGCATATCTGGCTCAATAACTATGCTACATTATAAAGTCATATCACTACTCTTTGAGTGAACACCATTAGTGAATATGTTCTTTGAAGACACTTTCTTCTTTTCAATAATGGTACTCTCTTGCTAACGAAACCCGTAGAGAGAGGCTCGCAAATCTTACGAATACAGTGTTGGCGTGATAATATAGAGCAGACACTCGAAATTTGATATATAAAAGGTTTAAAATATCTTGGGCATTATACTTTTATGGTATGCGCGGAGTATAGACCATAAGAATCACCCATCTAGTGTTACATATACTTTATATTTGCACCTTTGTTTATACATTTGTAAGAAATATAGGCGTATTCTAATTTCTCTCATTTACTAAAAGATTATCTTAAAAAATTTGAGTATGCCGTGAGCTGTATATATAGGGGAAATGAAAAGCACCAGAGTGCGGCGACCTCGATGTTAGACATCAAAAACTTTACTCTCTCTCTCTTGACGATATTGTCTCACCAAACTGTATACGATGTCCCCATCCCAGTGTTCACAACACTCCCAGACCTAGCATTTTCTGATGAAGAAGATATCCAGGATTGGTGTGCACATGTGCAGATAGTAGTGTATAAAGTCATGAATTACATATAGCGATATGAAAGACAGTGAATAACTTCTCAGCACTCAATCATAAAGGGTAAACGCCTAACACACGATATATGTACGTCCCGAAGGGGAAAGTGTAGTATTGCATTTAGTTATGATTATCTAGTGCGAGTTTGTACTGAGCTATTCTACCCAAGTGCAAGATTACTTGATGGCTTTTAGCTATTACTGCTTTTAGAAACTCTCAAATTGTATCGTATTAAGTTATAACAACTTATATGTTTTAGTCTGCTCTAATGGTAACTCGCATCACTCTCTGATATATAACAGGTTATAAATATAAGCATTTTATCTCTTTTAAAGCTCGCTAAAGTACCAAGGAGGATAAAGTCAATAGAGGTATACTTCTTCGGCTAGTTACATTCCTCAACATTGACGCATAGAGGGGCCTAGTATACGGTGTTAGGATTAGTATGCTTTTTGTTTATTACTTGCTCGGTATTCATCTACATCTCTTTAAATTGAGAGCTCAGTGTGTTATTCACTTTACTTATATATAACTCGCACCAGAATAGAGTGTGCTCGTAATTCGTTTTGACTCCGTTAGAACTTATAGTGTGTTCTAAATCTGACTGGCACGCTTGATAGTGAAATAGTTCACATTATTATCTTTACTCATAAAAATCGAGTTCACATTATGACCTCTTATTAGACAATCCATGTAAATCCAGATATGAGTCACTCAATCAAAAAACGTGAAGGATAGTAGGAGGAATATGAAAAGATAAGGGAATGGAACCTCTGCAAGGGAAGCTGGAAAAATAATAATAATAGTATACGCATTCTGTCTTTAGTGGTCGTATATCTGCGTTTTGTATATTTGAACTGATTGAGACTGCATTTCGAATATCTATACTTCGTGTCTATTAATATGCGTTCTCGCTATTGCTTTCATGACAGGGCTCTGTAAAATATATATTAGTACCCTTTGTGCTCTTTTAACTTGCCTCTTAGAGCTTAGTTCTGTTTGAATCAGTGTTTTGGAACTATGTCATAGGCTATTACCTTGGCGAATAACGCTTTTTTACGTATAGGCTCCTATGTACTTTATGAGGAACAGTTTAATGGATGATATTGTAGTGGTTTGACTTATTCAGTTTTAAAAATCTTATTTTTACATTATTTATACTTCTTTAATTATTAATATTTAAAATTCTTACTGTTTTGGAATCGATGGTGAGTTGAGAAGGTAATTTATTATTTTTCTCCCATCTACATATCCACATTCTAAAACTAGGACTAATGAAGCAATTTGTTAGGGCCTAGACAAAGATGGTGAATGTAGTATTGTACGTGCAAGATGCTCTTCTAATTTGTTTATTAATTATTTTAGAACACACACACACACACACACACACACACACACACACCACAAAACATCATCAATTCTGGCAGATCATTATTCTACCTATAGGCGATTTGCATTTATGTGAGAGAAAAATCCAAAGTCTAGTGATCTCTTATTAGGCGGGCACTACAAAATTTTTCGATGACACCACAACTATCTTCACATTGAGGCATACTAATTATCCAATTTTAACAACTTCCCCATAAGACCTGAACTTTATATGAAGTCTATTCTGCCTAGCAGAACATAGTTTTGTATTACAACCATATGGTGCTCTGGTTCTAGCACACATGTTCTCTGACACGGACAACCCATATTCAAACTATGCCAACTATGGTAAGAATCTTACCTGTTTATCACAGAAACTGCCTCTATCAGTACTTCTTACCAAATAAATTTGACCAGCGATTAAAATCAATTTTCATCACTGCGACAGTACACCTCAAAACAAGTTTTACACTATTTTTTGTGACATACGTACACATACGATTTTGTCTCTTTAACACATAACATCGTAAGATATGTTTACCTATTGTGAGGTATCACACTCCACCAGGGCAGCCAAGGTTTCTCCATCTCAGTATATCAAGCAGTCGATTGGCAACGAGAGAAGAATTACTCTATAGGAATGAACATGGCTCAGCACACTAGACACCCATGATGGTGTTCATTGACTATTGTTGGATGCCTTTACCCAACACCAGTGATTGAGTCTCTCTTAACTCATTCTGGTCAACACCACCTATTGCACAACAGATATATAGACAATCCAACATCATACAGAACAGCCACAGCAACAAATTACTTATCACACACATATACAACCATGAGCACATCATTAAATCTAGCATATCACCTTGCTAACGCCTAGCAACATTCTCGACATTATGCTTATTGATATACGTGTATTAAATTTATTAAAACTTTAGTCTATTTATTTTGATTTACTTTATAACTCATTTCAATTATTGTAAATTAGTTGAGTTATTTTTTTTTTGTTGGGATTAAACTTTCATAATCACAGATTACATTATAACTCATAAACTAATATTATATTTTTCTCAAGTGTATTAATGCTTATTAATTATTTCGTGATCTCACATCCTGAATACTCTCAAAAAACTAGCAAGATCTATGAGTTAGCTCTTTTTAATTAAGTTTGAAAATTTTTATATCTAGTGTAATCCTCGAGTTAATGTACTTTTTGTTTTAGGCCAACAAGTTACCTATAAAATTAGACCTTTTCAAAATGGTTTTGTCCGGTTAATAAAATCATATTGTTTTGTGCTCTCTCTCGAAGGTGATTTTATTAATTTTAATTAATTATATATTAATTACTATTTTTATTTTTATATACTGTATTTATTCTCTTAAAAAAATTAATTCAGATAAATTAATTATTAATTTTACTAGTTATATTAAGTGACATATGTGGCCTCTCATTATTCCATTAGCTTACACTTCCTTCTACATCAATATAGCATTATTATTATGACCATTGTAAAAACCATTTCTACTAATATTTGAATCTTACTGCATTTTACATATATCTTAATTTAAACTCATGTTAATTATTATATGGTTACTTATATAGCAATAATCAGTCAATGTCAAATCAAGGTGTGCTTCTCTGCACTAAACATAAATACATGTATATTTATATATATAATCTATTTCTAAAGTTTTTATATTTTATAAAATAATAAACATTTATTCACTTACTAATTTTAATTAATTATTATCAACTTATATATGTATAAACTGTACATTATACAAAATTGTTCAAAGACTTTATAAATTCATATGATCCTTTGTACTTTATATTATCTTTATTTTAATTATATATTATTATTCTATAGTACATTGACAATCCTCAATCACGATATGAAAAATAACATACATAAACACGCACTCCTTTAACATAGATTAACTCTCGAAACTTGACTCCTCTCTTCTTTAGTATAAAATTAGTGTATGAATAATAACTTACTTTTTAGGTTCTAAAATTTTAAGGTAATAATCTCATTTTATTAGAGTAACCCGGGGCGATTTAAATATAGCCTTAATTAACATCATGGTGTTTTACAAAAAATAACTTTTTCCTCTCAAAACTGACCTTTATTATTATTTTGTATTTAAAATAACTTTTTACATATCGATCGGGTATTTAATTCTTTTATATGTATTTTAGAGTATCTAATAAGATGTGTCTGTATCTATTGCTTATCTAAAGTAATGTGTCAAATAGATATCTAAAGATAGGAGTGTTGCTTCTCGGAATGTAAAGTAAATTACGGTCATCCAAGAAAATTCGCTTACACTCTAATTTTTATTTTTATTTTTATTTTTGTACGGGTTACTACCACTCACGGGCAGAGCCCTTTTCAAGGAGGTGGAAGAATAGTTTGTGAGATTGGGAAACTTCTCAAATTTAAGCCTAACGCAAATCTGTCAATCTGTCAACCTGTCAATTTTCTAAGGTTTAAACTGATCCATTTTTTTCTTAAAAGAACAGACTTCAACAGATCTATAGTTATGGTTCTATTTAAGTAACTTTGGATGAATGATTCTGATTGGTTGAAATTATTTTTTTTTACCCATCAATATATCATACTGATTAACAACTGTAATATAATATACTATATACTATAAAATAATATAATACAATATAATATAATATAATATTATTCTATATTATATTATATTATATTATATTATATTATATTATATTATATTATATTATATTATATTATATTATATTACATTATATTATATTATATTATATTATATTATATTATATTATATTATATTATATTATATTATATTAATATTATATTATATTATTTATATTATAATATAATATAATATAATATAATATAATATAATATAATATAATATAATATAATATAATATAATATTGTTAATATAATATAATATAATATAATATAATATAATATAATATAATATAATATAATATAATATAATATAATATAATATAATACCATGCTGATTAACAACTATGGTATAATATAATATAATATAATATAATATAATATAATATAATATAACATAATATAATATAATATAATATAATATAATATAATATAATATTGGTTGAAATTATTTTTTTTTACCCATCAATATGATAAACAACTATGATATAACATACTATATAATATTATATTATATTATATTATATTATATTATATTATATTATATTATATTATATTATATTATAATATAATATAATATAATATAATATAATATAATATAATATAATATAATATAATATATCTATATAATATAATATAATATAATACTAATATATAATATAATATAATATAATATCTATAATATAATATAATACTAATATAATATAATATAATATATAATATATAATATAATCATAATATAATATAATATAATTTAATATAATATAATATAATATATAATATATAATATAAAATAATATAATATAATATAATACCATGCTGATTAACAACTATAATATAATATAATATAATATAATATAATATAATATAATATAATATAATATAATATAATATAATGTAATGGACGACTGTACCTGTATCTATTGTGTACAATTTTTAACGATAATTAAAATGAAAGTTAACCTATCTTTTTTTATGAATCCTTTTCTAATTTAAAAATAAATAAATAAATAAACAGATAGATAAATTAATAAACAAGTAAATAAATAAATAAATAAATAAAATAAAATAAAATAGACTAAGTTTAGCTTGTCATACATGTTTGTTTAATTCTACTAATTTCAAGAATTTTTCGTTAATATTTTGTAATTTCCAATGATTATTGATTTCTGATTTAATAAAATAATTATCGATTATATTTATTTACATCATTCTTAAAAATGTTTATATAGTTTATGTGAACCTAAAGAAATCATTATCTATTTTTCTTTATCAGTGATTAAATCTGAAATTAGAATTTTTTCTTCGAATCAAACATGCTATTGGGAAATATTTTACGTAGCAAGAAATTTCCCCCTTTTATATGTAGGGGAGAATATATTCCCATCATATGTAGGAATATATTGGTGTAAGTCGTAAGATATAATAAGCTCATATCTTTTCTTCAAGAGAAGTGGATATATTTGTCGAAATTATATTTGATAATTATAGTAATGATATAATATCTTTTAGTTATTCTACGTAGTGAAACGTCATTGGAAGACATGTCACCTATAATATGTAGGGAATATGTTGGCTGAATATTGAAATTTAATAATTCAAGCTATATTTATTGAAACATTCTGCTGTAAATCCCAATCCCAAACCAGCCGAAAGATGGCGCTGTAAACTCAAGACGGAATTTAAATATAACATAAAACGAAAAGAAAAACCTAATTATCAGAACATGTTTTTAAACTTCTTGGGATTTTAAACTACTTCAAACATCTTAATGATAATATTTAATATTATATAAACTAACGGTAATGTCGTCTATCTATATACAAGCCAACACAATCTTGTAACCCACAATGCATTGTCAATGATTCAAAATATGGATGAAATTATTTATTGTAATATGAAAAGTTGCAACAAGAAACGAAACGCCCTTGCAAGGACATGTGCAAAACATTTCGTCGTATATATAATATAGTATATTATATATATAGTAGGCTATATTTAGATATAGTATAGTATGTATATTATATAATATTATATAAATATACTGTTAATATTAATATTATATTATTATATATATATATATAAATATATATATATATATATTATTTTTATATATATAATTATATCTTATTATTTATATATATATTTATATATTTATATATATTATATATAATATATACTTATATATAATAGTATATATCATTTTATATATATATAGTATTATATAATATATATATATATAATAAATATAATATTATACTATATATTATATTTAATAATTATATATTATATACTATATATTATATATAATATATATTAATATATAATATATATATATATATTATATATTATACATATAATATTTTTTATATATCTACTATATATATATATATATATATATTCGTAAATATATATTATATATGATATATATATATATAATATAATAATTATATTATATATAGTATACTTATTATATATATATATATATATATAATAATATATTATATATAGTTATTTATCATATATATATAGTATATACTTATATATATATATATATATATATCAATATATATATATATATAATATATATAATAAATAATATATATATATATAATATATATATATAATATATGGATATATATATTATATTTATCTCATATATATTATATATATATATATTATATATACTATTATAATATATATATATGATAGTAGTATAATATTATTATAATTATATATTTATATTAGTATTATTTATATATATACTAATATATAATATTAATATATATATATTTTATATTATAGTTATATATATATTATTATATTAATATAAGTATATATATATATAATATAATATATATATATATAAAATAAACATATTATTATTATATATTTAAGTAATAGATATTATATATATAAATATATATATTATATATATAATATTAATTATATATATGCGAAAAAAACACTTAACTTTATTACATACCGATTTCCGATTCTGGATAAAGTGTCTTTCTTAAAGTTGTTCTGAAATTGATTTTCTTTATGGATGACCAATCCAACGATTTTATAGTCTTAAACTCTATAGATTACGTTAATCATGCTACATATATGTATTAATAACATCCGGAATAACAAAATTTACTTGTATATTATAGTAACCCGGATACATCTACGTTATATTAGTCAAACCCGTACAATCTATCTATATTAGTCAACCCCCGGTAATACATACCAATATAATTGTCAACACCCAGAATTAAATTAGCTATATTAGGGCAACCCCGGTAATAGCAGTTAGCTAATATAAGTTCACCTCAGAAATACACATCTATAATCTATATTAGTCAACCCGGATACATCGTACCATATTAGGTCAACCCCAGATACAACTGACATATATTAAGATCAGACCCGCCGGAATACGCATCTACTATAGTAGTCAACCAGAGAATACAATTACTGCTATCGTAGTACAACCCCGAACCAACCCTGAAGTTATCGCCAGTCAAATTGCCAATTTTGAATTATCTACACTTAATTGGCGGCGTAGTTCAAAAAATTATTAAAGGCCATTAAGTGGCAAATCAGCATCAACTCAAAAGATACGAATTTTACTTATAATTAACCCTATAAAAAGAAAAATATAATAAATGCAAAAATATTATTTTAATAAAAAAAATTCTATCTTCAGACTAACAAGCGAAAACATTAACGTCACTCACATTATCTCCCTGCCACCATCCAAATAACAAAAACTATTCAATTAAAGCTATAATTATATATGATTTATTATTATATTATATATAATATATATATCAGTATATAATATATACATATTATATATATTTAATTACTATATATTATATTTAATATATTATAATATATTAATATTATATATATAATAATTAATTTATTATATATATATCATATATTTAATATTATATATATATATATGTATATATAATATATATATATATATATATAAAGCTATATATATAAATATATTATATTATATATAATATATATATCTATATTTATATATTATATATTATATATATATATTTATATATAATAGTATACTATAATGTATATCTATTATATTTATTTATATATATTAGTATATTATATATATATATAATACTATATATAGTATTATATATATTATTATATATATAATAATATATATATATATATTATATTATATATATATAATTATATATATATATCTAATAAATATCATTTATATATATATGATATATAGTTATATATATAGTATTATATATAATATTTATATATATTATATATATATATATTATATAGATATATATATATATATATACTATAGAGAGAAAGGACGAGATGAGAGAGAGAGAGAGAGAGAGAGAGAGGGGGGGAGAGAGAAGAAAAGAAGAAGAAGATTCTTGTATTTAGTTTTATGGATTTATTCAACAGGGTTCATAGGATTAATATGGGAAACTCTATGCAAGTGTTGTGATATTAATATGTTATGGTGGATAGGTGTTCGATGGATCAAAGTATGCTATAACGTAGTGATGTGTGTAAAGAATAAATGTGTCGACAGTAATTGGTATTTAGTTATTATAGCGGGTGAACGCAGGCGATGTTTATGTCCCCTTGGGTTTTTCCGATTTGTGTATGGATGGGATTTGAAAGATTGACGGTGGGTGGCAGGGTATGGTTTTTGGATGATGGAAAATGGAAGAGAGTGGATGGATATAATCTAACCGTATTACACGCGGAATGATTTTGTTTGTGGATCTGAAGAGAGTTTGAGAAGATTGTAGAGAGCTTTTGTGGGTGTTAAAAGGAGGGTCTTGAAGTAACGTAGGATAGAAGTAGGTTCTTGGTTGTGAGTGAGGACGCGCTCCCGCTAGATGAGTATGTTAGATGGTGAGCAAGCTGAACGAGTGTTTGAGGTTTAATTAGATCATATGTTGGAAATAAGGGAATGGATGAGCGAGTTGTAGAAAAGTGTGAATGGACAAGGATGGTGGCTGGTTGCAATTAAATCGTTGGTGGATGTTAAGGGACTAAGTCTTGAGTGCGCGTAGGGTCTACTGAGGATTTATGTTGTTACGTAGTTTTAATTCTATAGCTAGTGAGAACTATGGTCTGGATAAGAGATTTAGATAAGTATAATGTGTTCAGCTGGACAATCTTAGAGGTTAGCGTGGAGAATTTTGATAAAATGAGGGATAAACGTATTAGAGAGTTTAGTGGTGTGAATAAAAGAAAGGAAATGAGGAGAATAATGGAAGTACGTTGAGATGGTTTGGTCAGTGGAAGGTGATGATAGTACTCCATATACTAATTAATTAGATCATTTCGTTCTTAATCTTCTGTCATCCTGCTGTATGATTACTCATCTTCGGCTTATTTTATCGTTCACTAGTTCTCTCGGTCTTAATCGTCATCGATAATGATCTCGTTCATCGTTACAATTCGCTATATCTTCGTATACATTACTTGTATCTCGACTTTACATGATCTCATCTAAAAATCTCAATTTCTCTCGGTCGATCATACTTCTCAGAAATTCGTCATCTTGTCTATGACTTATCGTCTCGGTTGGTTAAGCGGATTTAGTGGTACTGTGTGCTGGGGAAATCGGACCCGCGGGAACCGAAAGAACAAGTGAGTGTGAGTCGTAAAGGAATGCAATGGAGGAGAGAAATGTAGAGTTGGCAGAGAGTCGAGATAGAAAGGCGCATAAATAGGAAGAGTGAAATGCAGGGTTTTGTAAGGGGCATACTTGTAGGCCTATCCCTTGGTGAGTCCATTCGCGTCCCGTGAGCTCTGGGGATTTCTGACTGCGACGAGTTCTCACTAAATTGGATATAAAGGGCCGGTAGGTTGGACTTTTTCGATTGTTCTTATGCTCTGACTACTTTTTCTGTTTCCGGTGGCATGGTATTCACCTTCCCTCTAGGGGAAAGAAGGTGGAATGATAGTTATATATATTAATATAATATATATTATATGTTATTATATTGTATTATAGTATATATTATTGATATATTATATTATATAATATTATTATATATATAATATATAATATTATTATAGATATATATATTTTATCTATAATATGTATATTATATATATATACTATATATAATATATATTTATATATATATATTATATATTATATTATATATATATATATAATATATATTATGATATATATTATATATATATATATTATTATATATATATATATAATATATTAAGGAATGTCAAAAAAAAAAAAAATTCAGAAAAAAGACCCATGGCCGGACGTCAGTTCAATATAGAAAAAGACTCGAGAATCGGACCTGAAAAAAAGTAAAGAAAGTTCTCAGCGAATAGACGTAGTTTCAAATAATGAAATTATTTAAATAAATTTCCATCATATATTAATGCAAATGAGAATGAAATTATTTATAATTTATATATATATATATAGATATTATATATATATATATTATCTATATATATATATATCATATATATATTATTATACTATTATTATAATATTATATATTTTATATATATATTATTATATTATATTATATATATATAAAATTTTATAATATATATTTTATATTTATGTATATATATATAATAATATATAAACTATTTAAATTAGATATTTGTAGGTTATACTATAGATATTTAAGTATATATACAGCTGTAATTGAGGATAAGCAGGAATCTGTAGCTGGGCCGCAGATCTGATAGCAATAACGTCAATAGCTTTATTCGCTAATAATAAATAAGATTGAGTTCCTTCCTCTTAAAAATGTGAGTTTTTAGTGTTTTTTTTTTCAGCTTCACGGGTGGTCGAAAGGTTAAGACTATGAAATATGTTTATTTGTAAGCAACAAAATAATTTTAATTTATTTTTTTTTTAGTTATTTATTTATTTTTATCGCGGATTTGCCCCCCTCCCCTTAAGCTTTCAAGGGGGAGGAGCGTTTCGGAGTCCACAACGCGCTTCTTCGCTTTACCTCAAGGCCGCGAACCGCGCACCGACCGGCAGCACGCACCGCACCGCACCGCCGCACCGCACACCGCACCGCACCGCACTGCACAGGGATAGTTGTTTTTTTCGCTGGTTATCGCATCCTCGTTTTCTATAACTATGAATGATATTTTAATATCCCGAAATATCATAGAACATACACTCACCCATAATATACCACGCACCCTCATACCCCAGTCCATCCCTCCTACCCTGTCCCGTTATCCGTGATACCGTGATCCACTCACCGGTGACTGCTTTATCTGTCTGTGCTCTCCAGGGAGGTCTTCCCAATCCCCTATACCATATTTCTGTAATAAGGAGGCGTGCTTTTTCACTATATATATAATATATATTTTAATATATATTAAATAATATATATAATAATATATAATATATATATATAATATATAATATATAATATATATATATATTATATATATAAGTATATATTAATATATATTATAATATATTTCATATATATATATTATATATATATACTATATATTTACTATGTATATATTTATATAGATTGCTTCTTGTACTCTTTGGAAGGCTTCACGGTATACCTGAACCCCGTGGGGCACTCTTTAAAGAAGGGTGCGCAACATGTATTTAATTATACTTAGCCCAATTTTGTATATGCACAGAGGTTTGGCAACATTATTGCATCATGCGCATGCCTACATATCATCTTTTGATTGCGAATCATCCACCCACAAGAATGAACAAAGGAAATTGTGGGAATTTAAAAAATGTGACCTATACCAGTCCTGATCGAACTGGAACGACCCGTAGCTCTTAAGGACAGTGTATTTAGGATCTTAAAATAATTGGGCTCCGACTTGAATGCCCTTAATATAAACAAATGTTATTATATTAAGGGCTAATTTTGTAGCACAATTTTGGAAATAGCTATTCCATATAAAAGATTTAGAGAAAAGGCGCATCATCGATTTTGCAATTTATATACTAATATATTAATAATATATATATATTATATATATATATATATATATATATATATATATATATATATACTATTATATATTATTATATAATATTTATTATACATATAGTTATATACAACGAGAGAGAAGAGTAAAACGCTATCATCCATTTACCAACACTTACATATAAACATATTACACACTCAACACAGACACACAACAACAACACCACCGTTACGCTATTATTACACAGCAACACACACCGCTAGGCTAGCTTATACACACACCACATAACCCACCCTAGACACTTACACTCACATCTGGACACTTACACAACAATGTAGAAATACACCCGCCCTAATATACACACACCCACCTACGACCCTGCCTTGGGATAGTACACCCCAATAGCTCACACCTCACACCTAACGGTCTCAACATTATGACACTTATGCACACCCGCACACCGCTAGCATATTTATTTACACACCACACATACGCTTGGCTTTTTCACACATACACCTCATAGGAACTTTACGCTCAACCTATACCTACACACACAAAACAACACATACTAGAACATATCATCCCACCCTGATACCGTATACCAGCGTAGTCACACCGACACACTAAACAAACACCACACAACACAACGATTATTATATATTTTATATATATACTATATATACTATATATATATCATATATATAAGTATGTATATATATATATCTAATTATTATATATATATAAATAATATATAATATATAATACACCTTTTACTTAAAATAAAAATGACCTGGAATGAAGGATCGGTATCCAGAGGAGCGTTTGGGGGTAAAGCTACATCAGCGACTAATTCACAATTGATGAGTCGAGTTACTCGGCCATGTAGTTACCTCTAAACCAGGAAGCAGCTTGACCAATAACAATAAAATAGTAGAATCTAAGCAAGATAAGGAATATGACAATATAAAGAATGAGAGAAGGCATGAGGAATGAGAAAGGTCAAGAAGAAAATCAGAGGTTACTGATTACTTAATTTCATTACATTTTACTACAACTATACTAATTTTATTAAAAACCATTAACTTACATACCTTAAGCAGATAAATCAGTACAATTCATAGAAGGTAGTACCTACACTAAGGGTTATTAGTAGTGCTTTTGTATTTACTTGCTTTACTGTTTTAATCGAATGTATTATACTGCCGTTAACTCATATGTTTTACGGCTTTAACCTCATATTTATTAAAACATTACACCTTAAACACGTAATCAGTAAATCAAATTGAGGGGTAATAGACAACAAAGGGTTAGTATGATTTTGTTTTTACTCAGCTTTAGCTGCTTTTGAGTATGTTTTAACTGCCTTTAATCTCAATTTTTACTGCCTTGACTATATATTTATTAACATCTAACTTACCTTAACAGCCAGTAGGTCAATAAACCATAAACTGAATGCTACCAATGCCACCAGAGGCATTAGTATGCATTTTAGATTTATGTTTCTACTGCTTTATTCATGGTTATTATGCTTTAACTATATGTTGTCTGCTTTTTAATCCATATAATTTAGTAACACTCATAACTTAAAGCAGTAAATCAGACATCAATAGACGGTTGATCTAGAACCCAAGAGAGGGTTAGTGCAATGCTTTTGATATTTATTGCTTTATGCTCGCTTAATCATGTTTTACTTGCTCTTAGACTATTTTCGGTCTTTACTGGCTGTTATCTCGATGTTTTACTGACTTTAATATGTTTTACTGCTTTAACTCAGTTTTACTAGCTTTATCGACATGGCTGTAATTTACTGCTATTACTCATATGTTTTTATGCTATAACTCATAATATTATTACATTATCGTTTTTATTTTGTTAATACTTTTAGTGTTTCTTTATTATTATTTTATCTATTTGTTAGAATTATTTATTGATTTTCTATTTTATTATTATTCACTTAGTGTTATTTACTTATGCCTATTGTTGTCTATATATTTAGAACAACACTTCACTCTTTCATAAAATATACATTACACATTACCGACATTACATTATACATTACATTATACATTATACATTATGATACTCACACACACACAACACACAACACACACGACACTATACTTAATACACACACACACTTACACTTTGACACACATTCACTATGACACTTACCCATTTACCCATAGGACCTTACATTTCAGTATACACACACCAACATACACACACACACATCACACAGATTTACTTACACACGGATTTACTTACACTCACACAGTTCTTACACTCCCACAGATTTACTTACACACGATTTACTATACACACAAGATTTACTTACCACCAGTTTCTTACACTCACACAAGAATTTTAAACATTACAACACACACAACACCCACACACGCACACTCACTTACACTTATACATAATTTATTTAAAACAATGTATGTTTTAATATAAAACGTAATTTATTTACTCACATTCATATAACTAAAATTATTTAAGTTCTTACAACTTCTATATTATAATACAATCATAGCTTGAACAAGAATTTATTATTAAACGTTATACATTTTTGGTTTAGTAATTGTTATGATGATATCAAGTTTTAAAAATAACTTGTTTTTTATATAAATTATGAAATTTTTTAAAAAAGTATATTTTAGATTCCTTAAAGCAATAAATCAGTTAAGATCAAGTAAGTCCAGCACCCCGTAGCCAAGCACCCCTCTACACAAGGCTAGCCAGTTTTTTCCATGACCTTACTGACATACATTTTTCATCTATTAGCCATTAATAGTATAAAGAATAACCAAATAAGGTCTTCTTCTACATACATCGTATTTATTTAAAATCTTATTTTTTTCTTATTTAAAAATAACAATATTCACTTACATTTATATTATTCGCAGGTTTTTAATATTCAATAGTTTTTAAATGGCACATTTTCTTTATGTATTATTATTATTATTATCTTTACATTTGACCAATCCCATGCAGCGGAAAACAACAACCGCACTCCTTAAGATACAACTGAACTCTCTCTGTTATAATGTGTTCGGAAAATACTACTTTAGGCCTAATTAAGCTAATCCTTTTTGATACCTCCGGGGCGTGTGTTGGACCCTAGATTCAGGTCACATTATTTATGTAGTTTGCAAACACTGACCTATATTTCGTAAAATTGGTGCAATAAGACGGTTAAGGCCTTAAATTTAAGGGCCTAAAGGTTTCAGGATAAGCCTTTGATATCCCATGCTGATATTTAAGCTATAACAAGGTCAAAAAAGTAATTCCCAGATAATAGCACAAGCTCATTGTTGTTTTATTAGTTTTATAAGAGTATATTTACAAACTGAACACATGCTGGATTCCGGTGAAGCTCCTTTAAAGCACGCGTAAGAAAGAAATGTTTTCCTTACTTGTGATTGGTCCGAAGTAATCCTATCTCTATATGACCATCGATATGTGATGGTCGGAAGAATATAATGTTTGTTATCGTTATATTGAACAAGTAACTTTGTTCTTTAGAACATTGTATTTGAAGCAGGTTAGTGCAGTATTATTATCCTTTAGACCAATCTGCATTTTAAAATGCAATAGTCATTTATAGCTGGTAAGCGGTGCAACAAGTATAATACTAGATCGATTAACAGGAGTGTCGTTGATCTATAGTTTACTAAAGGGTATAATAAGGCTTCATGGTGTATCAGATAAACTCTACTTAACAATTTATAAGGAAATACCTTCTCTTATTTTCACTTTACGTACATTATCGCTAGGATAATTATATCACTTTGAATCTTTCGGATTCGTAGACGTTCTTAGCCTAAATAACTGTTTTTCATATGGGAAAAGGCAACAAGAGCTCAGACGCCGCAAGCGCACACCCTCACCTGGCACGTTGGTACGAATGAACAGCGGTGAGGAACCGTACGCAATCGAACTCCGCTCGGCAAGGATACCACAAGACGCGTCATATTACTTACGCCCAAGCGTCGACTTAACAACTGTTTTCTATTTATAGAATTACACCGTAGTGTAAACTTCCATTACCATCATTAATATGTGTATTTTCACACTATCCGCTTACCTACTCATATAGAACCGTCCAATTTTATTTCTTACCGTTGCACACATTTTAATTTTTCATCTATAGAAGAAAGAGGAATAATAAAATATACTAAATGTTTTTCAAGAAACTATACCAGTGAAATGGTATTTTCAATATAAAATAAACATTAAAAATGTTCAACGTAAGAAAAAAAGGGGAACCGGCTTCATAAATATAGGAGCCGAATATATGGTCTTGAAAATTACACAAAAATGACTAGTAATGAAGCGTTTACAACCGGTGTATTCATAAAGAAAATGTATTTCGCGACCGCGTAGTAAATTACGCCGGCGGGTTCATGCGTCGGTTCCTCACCGGGTCGCGCACTTGCTCGGGACGTCTATGCAGTTTTGCTTCACACGGTATCTACTATTAAATCTCCTGAATGAATTATCGTGATATGATTCGGTAGTGAATTAATGAGTTATTCCGTAGATGTAGAGGTATCTTAAATTATAAATATGATATACACTATAGTAAATTCAAAACCACTTATCAATACAGATCAGATAACTTGCTGCACAGCTTAACAGCTAAAATGACTATTGATTTTAAAATAACGTTGAGGGTCTAAAAGATAATTAAGCACAACCTCGACTTCAACATACACGTTTAAAGAACAAAGCATTGAACTTTTCAAAGACGAATAAAATAATTCGTCGACAATCAATTACGACGGTCATGTAGAGATGACAGGATGACATCGGACATTCACAACAGTAAGGAAAGACAATTTCCTTTGCTTACCGTGCTAAGAGGTACTTAACCGATCCACAATGTTTCAGTGTTGAATCTTTAGTTTATAAAACATAATTAACTAATAAACAATCGGATGTACTTCGTCCTCTACTGGAATTACTTTTAGACCTGGTATTAGGCTTTAAATCAGCATGCGGAATACCAAAAAGGCTATCATCTTAAATTTTATAGGCACTAAATTAGGCGCCTAACGTAGTTATTGGCACCACACCTTATTACAGAAAAAGTGGTCAAGTTGTGAAATATATCTTTGACCTTGGAATATAGGCTACCAAGTCGACCCCGGGCTAACCAAGAAAGGCATATATCCTTAAGTATTTAGGCCTAACAAGTCACGCTTATAGTTTTCACAAAACACACTTTACCAGGCACGAAGGTCCATTTACAACGTGATTCATAATATGCGATCAAGCGATGCAGCCCACCATGGTGACGGTGTGTTGCTGTTTTCTGCGTGACTGGCTTAGTCAATGAATATCATCTTTTT
>JABUQX010127236.1:2500-10000 GCA_015478945.1 Trachelipus rathkii | reverse complement strand
ATATATATATATATATATATATATATATATATATATATATATATATATATATAATATATATATATATATATATATATAATATATATAGAGTTATATATACTATATATATATATATATATATATATATATATATATATATATATATAAGGTGAAAATTGATAGGGAATATTTGTAAGACAAAGCATGCATTGTCATTAGAAGGTATGCAACTGTAAGAGGCTAATTTGCCGGTCTCGTGCATACCCATTTCAAATCTCTGGTGAAGCCTCCCTACTTGTATACCGTATCTATTATTTAAAATTCAAATCTTTCGCGCTTCTTTCTTTACAAAGAAAGAAGACGCCACAACAAAGGGCGAAGCTTGGGTGCAAGTGCTCAGCTGGCACGCCAGCAAGCTAACGCCAGACCAGTCTTTTGATAGCGCTCCCACGATGAGGAGTTATCAAGTCCGACCTCCTGTTAATAGGTCGTTTAGATTAGGAATTCTTGCCATTTTTATTTGTTAGTTTTATGTGTGTGTTATCATATTTACTAACGACATTATGTGCATAGATTTACCTCATTTACTTAATTGATCAAATCCATATCTGTCAATTGTCCGTATCACTATTGTCAAATAAAGCACTACGAGGAAAGTACTCTTAATTAACCCCCCCTTTTATGATAGCTGAAGTGATTTCAGCCTAGACATCAGTGGTGACGCCCAGAAGTGACAATTAGGGATCTGCCGCCCCCTAAAGTGACCCCTAAAACCCTTAATTTAGAGTCAGATAGTGCCTAAATTGCGAAAATTTCAAATTAATCGAAAAAAAAAAAAAAATCGGTTACTTTCTCGTTTTAAGTGCAGAAAATAGTGATAGTTGGATAAAGTAAATAAATTATTTGAGTCAAAATTAATAACGTGAAGAATAAGCTTATTAATCTCATTTTAAAATAAGGAAAGAAAGTCGTTATTACTTCGAAAGCGAAAATTCAAATCCAAGCTCTCGAAATTAGGCCTAAAACAAACGCCTAACAGTTGACTCAAAGACGACGCCAAAACCCAGTCAAGAACAACAGGCTATAGAAATGGTATCAACAAAAAAGAAATTAGGCTTTAAAACTAAGGCGAAACCCACTTTTAAAAGAGGGAAGAAAAGATCTCCAAACCCCCAACTCCCTCAACTTCTTGGAGAAACCGGGAGACCATCTGGTCCCCCCATTGGAGACAACCAATCCCCCAACAAAAAGACCTACGTACCAACTCAACAGACGAAAGGAAAATTTGTGTGTCCCATCAAACTCCCAGACTTCACCGAAAGTGACGTTCAAATTTGGCTGAAAGCGGTAAACAATCTTTTTAAGCTTTATAAAATAAAAAGTGACCAAGAAAAATTAAGATTAATAGCACCATTGCTCCCAATTCATTTATTAGCCACTATCCAAACGCCAATCAAAAATAACACCTATAAAGAATTGTTGAAAACAATCAAAAGAACCTACTCCATATCAGAAGAGCAAAACATACGTGACGTCACACAAATAAAATTGCGTGACAACGAACTCCCAAGTCAATTCCTCTCTCGTCTGAGAGAGACCATGGGTGAAGAAACAGCGAAAAATCTCCTCAATAGAGAACCTACTTTGGTGAAAGAATTTTTTCTAAAAAGTCTACCTCCAGCGGTATATGAACATCTCCACAAAATCACATCATGTGTAAGTATACACACCCTCGCATACATGGCAAACGCTGTGTACGAAATCGAAAATTAGAAAATAAAAAGAAAAACAAAGAACAACTTCTGGCAACAACATCCTGCCAACACTCGAAATTTAGGTCCCGCTGTAAAAGAGAAACAAAGCGACCTCTCACCCAAGAATCTCAAACCCCCTTTTTTTCCCTCCATCCAAGTAGTGGAAAATTACTTTAAAAATTCAACGAAGAACATCTTAGTGCAAAATAAATATGTCAAGGAATAAAATTAAAAACACTTTAAATCTGAAATCAAAAACTACTACTACTACTACTACCACTACTACTAATAATAATAATAATAATAATGACAATAATAATAATAACAATAATAATAATAATAATAATAATAATAATAATAATAATAATAATAATAATAATAATAATAATAATAATAATAATAATAATAATAGTAAAAATAAAAATAAAAATAATAAAAATAAACAATAGTGATAAATATGCGGACGTTGGAAATAAACAATGAAGTGAAAAAAAAAATAAAACTGTGAAACAGACAAACGTAAAATCTCTGTAAATGGCATAGCATGCGCCATCTTGTGTTAAAATTTGACAACTAAGATTTCGATATTAACAAAAATTTAAAAATGTTCCACTGTGATAAAAATATCACACTGTCGGAAAAAGCCAAAATCGGCAAATATTAATTAAAAGAGTATCCAAAATTGGTGAGGTTTTGTCTTATAATTCTATTATCTCTTGTTGCATGTCAATTATCCATTTATTTATTTATATATATGATGATTACTATAGGATAGTCATGAAAAGATTTTTTCAAATAGTCCAAAATCTCAAACGGAAAATAAATCCGTCCTTTGAGTTGCCATCTAACGCTATATAAAATGAATATGCAAACTGCCCAAAATATTATTTAGTAAAGATCAAAATAAATGAATAATAAATTTAAAATGAAAGTTACTTCATAATTTAGTAATAAATTCAATTAAAAATTCATCAAAAATTGTTACTAAAATAAAATTGATAAATATATCCAACAAAATTTTCTTTAAAAGATGACTCTGTACAATTCTAGCGAGATCGCGCGGTAAACTTTTGAATAGACTGTTCCGCTGCCCAGCTGACGAGTAGGGAATGGCGGAATGAGTTTAGGAAAAGGTTAAACCGTAAGTATCTACGCTGGGATGTATAGAGCAAATAAATAAATTACAAAAAAAAAAAAAAAAAAAAAAAAAAAAGAGAGAAATTTTATAAAAAAAAAGGAATGAGAAAGCACTGATTAATAAAAAGGAAAAACCAAATTACCAACGTGGTATGAGTACATTCTTTTTTTTACCTTACATCATCATAGAAAAATTAAATATCATATTTTCCATCAATAATTAGTCATCCAAAAATAACTATTATCATATTGAATAATTACGATCTTATTAAAAGTTAAAACTTTTCTTCGGTGAGCGGTATGTTTGCATGAAACTATGTATTCTATTTTATTGCCTTTTCAAAATTTAAAAGTTCGGGAAAGAGACCTTTATGGTACAACTCCACGAACGAATAGAAAACGGAATTGGAATGGCCTACAATTGTTTCTAAAAATATATTGACTTTATATAGAGGAAAATAAACATTTTTAATATCATTTCGTAAATCAATTACATATAAAAAGATATTCTATATTTTAGAGAAAATATATATATATAATTTTTATATCAAAGATGATTAAAATTTTATTAAAGAAACCCATGTCAAAGCAACCGAGCTCTTAACGAGACTTGCTACAATTATACTCGATGTACATGTAACCGCTAGCTGAACGCGCCATTAGCGTAGGGAATAAATGCAAATTCTAAACTGTATAGCGAAAAAGGCTCCTCTTAAAATTTATAAATGTATAATTCAGATTATGCCGCATGATAATATTAAGACTCATTTTCTTTCTTTTTTTCAAACATCTTACTCTTGTAGACAAAAATCTTTCTTTTAATATTAAAATGATCAATGAAAATATTAAGAGTGTAAGCATCTAAGAAAAAAAAAAGAAAAAAAAAAAAGAAATGCCCACAAGAGAGCAACACTCTCTCTATATACAAGGACCATCGTTCCTCCGAAAACAAACCAAAATCTCTCCTTGCCTGTCACCCAGAAAGCGCCATCTATCGGCCAACAACAACAACAACAGTTCTCGCACTCCCCAACATACAAATTTGGTTACTATGAAAATGACCTTCGAATGAAAAAAAAAAGCAAAATAGAATTGATAATAAAACATAGGAGAAAGTAG
Organism: Trachelipus rathkii; assembly: GCA_015478945.1. Taxonomy (NCBI): domain Eukaryota; kingdom Metazoa; phylum Arthropoda; class Malacostraca; order Isopoda; family Trachelipodidae; genus Trachelipus; species Trachelipus rathkii. Next base: position 6,011 of record JABUQX010127236.1, on the reverse strand, counting down.
AAATGGAATATCATTTTGAACTCAACCATTCAAGGGAAGATTCGCAGGTGTGAAATGAGTGGATCTTAACTGCATTTGAAAACGCAAGGTTAATAAGAAACTCTTACCGGCAAGGTTCCATTGCAAGCAATCAAACGGTGGAAACATTAGTTTCACCTCTGAGAATGTGACATTGAAAGTGAGTTCGAGACGAGAACCGATCGGAACGATAAGAAAAGGGTTAGAAGATTGAAAAAAATACAGAGAAACCCAGTATCTCAGACGAAGGTTACCTGTGTAATTAAAAATGTCGCTATACGAGCTCTTATTTTTATGAGGTTTTCTTTCTCCTTCTCAATTAGTGTTTCAAATCCTTTCCTTCCTCTTTCCTCCCGTATGTTAATTATTCATCAGAAGGGGGTGTGAGAAAGGATGTCGGGGGATACAGAAATCAAGGCGTCACCTTGATTTACTGAGTCCGACAATCCTTTTTCCAAGCCGGGATCCACCAGTTCTAAGGTGAAAATTGATAGGGAATATTTGTAAGACAAAGCATGCATTGTCATTAGAAGGTATGCAACTGTAAGAGGCTAATTTGCCGGTCTCGTGCATACCCATTTCAAATCTCTGGTGAAGCCTCCCTACTTGTATACCGTATCTATTATTTAAAAATTCAAATCATTTCAAGCGCTTCTTTCTTTACAAAGAAAGAAAGACCCACAATCAAAGGGCGAAGCTTGGGTGCAAGTGCTCAGCTGGCACGCCAGCAAGCTAACGCCAGACCAGTCTTTTGATAGCGCTCCCACGATGAGGAGTTATCAAGTCCGACCTCCGTGTTAATAGGTCGTTAATTAGAATTCTGCCACTTTTTTATTTGTAGTTTATGGTGTGTTATTCATATTTACTAACGACCTATGTGCATAGATTTACCTTCATTTACTTAATTGATCAAATCCATATCTGTCAATTGTCCGTATCACTATTGTCAAATAAAGCACTACGAGGAAAGTACTCTTAATTAATCCCCCCCCTTTCATGATATCTGAAGTGATTTCAGCCTATATATATATATATATATATATATATATATATATATAATATATATATATATATAATATATATATATATATATATATATATAAATATATATATATATATATATATATAATATATATATATATATAATATAATATATATATATTTAATATATATATATATTATATATATAATATTATATATATATAGTATAAATATATATATATATATATAATATAATATATTATATATATATATATATAATATTAATATAATATAATATAAATATATATAATATATATATATATATATTAATATATATATATATATATATATATATAGAGAGAGAGAGAGAGAGAGAGAGAGAGAGAGAGAGAGAGAGAGAGAGAGAGAGAGAGAGTGTATATATGACTATTATTATTATTATTATTATTATTATTATTATTATTATTATTATTATTATTATTATTATTATTATTATTATTATTATTATTAAGCAGTTCATTCGTTTCTTCCAAACCCGCTTCCCCCCTTTTCAATCCTTCTACACCACTGCGTTCCCCTCTCCCCCACCTACCGCATTCGTCTCTTCCCATATAATGTATCTACCCTAATGCCATCTTCCATATCTACCGTATCTACCCTATTTCAATCTCCCACATCTATCTTTTGTACTCCACTCCTCTCTACCGCATATACTGTATCTATCCCATTTCCCCTCTCCCATATCTACCGTATCTACCCTATTTCAATCTCCCACATCTACCGCGTCCACCCAATTTCAATCTCCCACATCTACCTTTTGTACTACATTCCCCTCTCCCGCATATACCGCATCTATCCCATTTCCCCTCTCCCATGTCTACCGTATCTACCCTATTCCTTTCTCCCACATCTACAGTATCAATTCCATTCCCCTCTCCCCATCTACCCCATCCACCTCATTCCCCCTCTCCCATCTACAGCATTCCCCTCCCCTCTAATCCATCTACCCCCTTCACGCTATTTGATATTGTTTACATTTCAAGTGTTTAGATTAACGCTCTTTGTTGATTTTTATAAACATGTTTTTACACTTGGTATGTTACATACTTTCGTACTGAATTTGACACTTTTGTACTGAATTTCGTACTTTTGTACTGAATTTGGTACTTCATACTGAATTGATACTTTTGCAATGAATTTGGTACTTTTGCACTGAATTTGATACTTTGTACTGAATTTGGTACTTTAGTACTGAATTTGGTACTTCACACTGAATTTGATACCTTTTTACTTAATTTGATACTTTCGTACTGAATTTGATACTTTTGCACTAAATTTAGTACTTTTGTACTAAATTTGGTTCTATTTTTACTTAATTTGATAATTTTGTGTTGAATTTGATATTTTTGCACATTTTTTTATTTTTATACTTAATTTGGTACTTCATGCTGAATTTGGTACTTATTTTTACTTAATTTGATACTTTTGGACTGAATTATATTGTTTTGCACTCAATTTGCTACTTTTATACTTAATTTGTTACTTCATACTGAATTTGGTACTTTTTACTAAATTTGATACTTTCGTACTGAATTTGATACTTTTGCACTGAATTTCGTACTCTCATACTTAATTTGGTATTCATACATAATTTGATATTTTTTTTCACTTAATTTGATACTTAATTTATACTGAATTTGGTACTTTAGTTCTGAATTTGGTGCTTTTGTACTGAAATTGGCACTTTATTACTAAAGTTGGTACTTTTACTGAATTTGGTACTTTTTACTTAATTTGATATTTTTGTACTGAATTTGATACTTTAGTATTGAATTTGGTACTTTGGTACTGAATTTGGTACTTTGGTACATAATTTTGTACCTTTGTACTGATAGTATAGCCGTTTTCGATTTTGCATTTCTGCTTACGAAACGTAAGAAATGCTAAAGTTTGCGTTCGATTATGTCAATTTAAGCACAAATTTAGGAAAATGCTCACCAAACGCAAGGAATTTTCTAAATTCTGTAAGGTTGCTCTTTCCCGTGTTTACCGAATTTAAGGAAAATGCTTACGAAAAAATGTAAACAAACAAGATGGCGGCGTAGTAGGTCGTTTGATTTCATGAATGTTTCATTCATGAAATTAGCTTTAAGTCTAATTTCTTCCAAATCGATAAACTCCATCACAATAGTTGATCAATTATTTGTAATAAAAACCAGTTATTTTTTTATTTCTGTTTATTCCAAAACCACGTGCTCCATCAAAACAGCTGATCAAAATATATGTAAACAAACGTTCGATTATGCCCAAAATTCGTGCTAAAACTGGATTAGCATTTCTTATTGAGCGTAAGCACAAATGCAAAATCGAAAACGGCTTTAATTTGATATTTTTGTACTGAATTTGGTACTTTAGTATTGAATTTGGTACTTTGGTACTGAATTTGGTACTTTGGTACATAATTTTGTACCTTTGTACTGATAGTATCTTTCATAGATTTGATTGTGTTTAA
>JABUQX010127235.1:0-10414 GCA_015478945.1 Trachelipus rathkii | reverse complement strand
TATTATTATTATTATATCCAATTTACTAAGTTATTGGTTACTTGTAATTAGCGATTAAACCTTGTTTAAATTTGGATAAAACAGATATGAATAAGTACTTAAAGGGAAAAAAAGAATTGCAAACGGAAACTCTTGAAATTATTGAGTGTGATGCTGCCTGTACTAGCAATGAAAAAAAGCAGCCAAGAAGATTTGGAGCACCTATTTGGGGCAATAGAGTGAAGTACAAAGGAAAGATTGAATGCTCCTAATGTTAAAAAAAATATTCAGCTTTGACATTAAAATCAACACCATAGCTTGAAATCGCAGTACTTGATCGTAAGTAACTTACACTGATACTTTTATTTGAATTTTATTTCTTTTTAATTTTTAAATTCAACCATTACATATTTTCATATTTTGGTTTTTGCTCATCAAGGATTTAGCTTGTGTCTTTTAGAAACATCCCTTCTTTTGCAACAAGAAGCTGTGTACTGTAATTGAAGAAGAATCAAAGTGGGGCCGGAGCTGCGCAACAGACAGTGAGACACCCAGCAAAAAGCGTCAGACCATCATTCTCCAGTCTATGTCGAAATATTTAAACAGAAGAGAGCCTGAGTTTCTTTATAAGTAAGTGTTTTATTTAATAGGTTAATCATTAGTGGCGTTCGCCAACCTCAAATATGTTGCAAACCAACAGAATGCCAGTCCATACAAAATACCAAGTTTCATTTGTCAGTTAATATCATTTCTCAGCAAATTATTTTTGCTTCTAGATTTCTTTGTCATGACATTGGGCCTTAACTCTGATTTCCACCTCCCCTTCAGAAGAAAAGTGATGAGGGATCTTGGTGTCATATGCATAATAGGGAAGGCTGATCTTAACCAACAATTATCAGTCGTTATGGCCATAACCGCAGACAGCTGGACTGGGATCAACAAACAGGAGTTTTCTGGGGATGACGGTTCACTGGATTAATTTGAATACTTTTAAGAGAGAGAAGGCTGTCCTTGCCTGTAGAGAGTTATCTGTTTCTCAGACCAGCACAGTCCTAGCAATATTACGGATATTCATCAACAATTTGGCATTGAGCATAATGTCAGTAAAATCAATATGAAATAATAACGTATGCTGAAAAAAATTATAACTTCAAATTAATAAGAAATCAAATTGGCAATTTAAGGTTGTCTGTATATACATAATTCAAAAGGTAAATTGCAGCCTTTCTGTTTGTTCACGAAACGGTGACGAAGAGGAAAGAAGAACAGGCACCGATTGAGAGATAGTGGTTACGCGTGAAGAGAAGAACATGATGCACTTAGCCTATCTGACTAAACATCTCCGTTGCATTTCCTACACATTAAACATCTTGGCTACTATGTTTCAAATGTTCCTCGGTGGTCGTCTGGTGCCAAGGACCAATTTAATAGACATTTACCAAAGAACAGGAATTATGGAATGCCCAAAACAGTAAAACTACAAATGCTGCGAGAATTAAGAAGGAGTTGGGAACAAAAGCCTTAAAACAGAAGTGTTACTCGCTGGAGGGACGTCCCATACGATTCAATTAAAAGACCTTCATGCTTAAGAACCTTGTATGGTCGCATGACACAAATCAACAACATTTGTATGGAGCAAAAGCCTTATCTTCCAGTATTAAATAAAAGTGATAAGGAGGTAATTGCCGGAGTACATCGAAATAATGACGCCTATTCCTGTTAGGCTTGATATGTTGCAGGAAGAGAAGAATGCGTACGCGGGAGTCTTATTGCCTAATATCTTCCTCCTCAAGGACAAGATCGGGGAAATGCAACGAGAAGTGGAAAAATTTAATTACGCCAAAACCTTAGTCAAATACTTGCTAAAGCAACCAAAGGCAAACAAATTGAAAGAAAAGGGCTCAGCAGTATCTTTGATGATTTTGATTTGCTTATGGCAATAGTCCTGCATCCTTACCTCAAACTCAGAGTGGTACGTAGTTTAAATGAGGGGAAGTACCATGCTGCCAAGACCAGGATACTGGAGGAAATAAAGTGTAATATTGCATCGAATCTTACTCGTGCCACATTAACTGGCACTGAACGGTTGATGGGGCTGAGTTCTGAAACAGGTGACCCATTTTCATGGTGAGTTACTTTTTTATTTTTTGGAGCAAAACTTTAAGCATCTGTTGTATTATACTATATATATAATATATATACTATATACTATAATATACTATAATATATACCTTATTATATATATATATATATATATATTATTATATAATAATATATATATATATACTATATATATAGCTATTATATATAGTATATATTTAACAAAGAGATGCCCAACAGTTTACTATAATATACCTACTATATCTTATATATATATATAATATATAACATATATATATATATATATACTATATAATATTTATATATATATATTATATATATATTTATATAATATTATATACCGCCGGGGTAAATACACAATTTATACGATTACTAATATTGATTCACTAATACACTGACATAATGTTCAAATGAAATTTAATAAAGGTTTATGTTCTTGATATCATTTCTAAATATTTCAGAAACTGAAGGACCCATATATCCAGCAGACACCTCCGGAGGAGAAGTTGGAACAAATCTTGCATAGCTGGGCTGCAATAAATGTACCTCACTAGGAACCTGTTTCCGTGTGAATAGCCAGCGAGGTGGCTGGGATGGAACTTGTTTATTTAAACGTATAATACTCCATTAGCCAGCTCAGCGGCTGTGGAGAGGTTGTTTAGTTAAGGCTCTGACATTCTAAGAGCAAAGAGGGCAGCCATAACATCCAGCAATTTTGAAAAATTTATCTATATGAAAAAGGAAATATGACCCTGATCAGAATGCAAGAGGAGAGCGAAAAGGAAGAGATCACAGATAATTGAATAAGATTAAATTCTTTCTCATTTTTTGTTACATATATTTGCATCTTTCAATTGAAATTTAAAAATAATTCATCTTTAAATACTTGCCCTTTAGTTTTTAAAAAGTTTTTGCGCTCCTAAATTTGTGCTTTTAAAAAAAAATTGATATGCGGACATGTGCGCTTTGCGCATGCGGACTAATTTTTTTTGAAAATTGTGAGCTTATTGCGCTTGCAGACTAAGTTTTTCCACTTTGCGCTTTTGCGTTTGCGCTCTAAAGTTTAAAATATGCGCGCAACCCTATTCTATAATATAGTATTATATATATATATACTATATTATATATATATCATATATATATATATATAATATATATATATATACTATATATATAAATATTTACTAGTATATATATTATATTATATGTATAATATATACACAGATTATATATATATACTACTATATATATATATATGTATATATATATTCTTATATATAACTATATATATATATATATATATATATATATAATATATATGCATATATATAATAATATATATATATATGTATACTACTTTATATACTATATATATAGTATATATTGTATATAATATATATTAATTATAATATATAGCTCCTACTTAATAAATATATAAATCTACTATACTATATAGCCTACTAATATACAATTATTATTAATATATATAATATTATGCGAACAATGCTCAACGCAGAATGATTATGGTTTCATATCATGAATTCACTCACTGATATCTGCCACGCTCACTCTCCTCATGAATTTCGAATAGGCCTATAAACACTCGCGAAAAAGAATTTAGTAAGTCTTTTATGAAACTCTAAAATCGAATTACGATTCCAAATATCCACGCTATTTATAAAGACTGATTCCAGCTTCCAATTTATTAAAACACACCAATAATTTCTCGACAGTAATAACATACATATAAATAAATAATATGATAAATAAATTTTTTTTACTAATCTCCAACTTCACACAAAATCCTTCCCATTAATAACATAACATGAAAATGGAGCTAATGGTCTGCATACGGCAAGTCTTCACAAGTAGCGAGGAAGAGTCTTGACTCGACAGCCGGCGTTTTCTCCAGACTTCTGTTGCGAGTCAGACCATGATTTTAATATCGAATATTATGACAAAGTTAATACTCGGCTCAATTATACAGAGATATCAAGTAAGCATCTAAAATTTATATAACTCAGTTAAACTTATGTATAGATTATGTTTATTGAATAATTATTATATTAACTTATTTCTGCAATGCAAAATCTTCAGAATGGGATTATTTCAAAAAAAAAAATGACTGCTTACTGAGCTGCTCAGGCAATCCACAAGTAAATAATTTTTGTAGCTTAGAGAAAAGTAAACACAAGTTTGCCACCGATTCGCTACTTTTAAATAAAAGAATTCGAGGCAAGGATAATTTGATGCTGCATCTTAAAGCATAGCTTATCGAAACGAAATAAAATTATATTATCATATATATATATATTATATTTATATATAATACTAATAATATAATAGATTCCTTTATATATATATATATATACTTATTATATATTATATATATCTTATATATATATATATATATTTAATAATATATATTATATAATATATATTATATACTATACGTATATATTATACCACTATATATACTAATTACATTATATATAATTATACTTTATATATATCTAATATATATATATAATAGCGTATTATCTATATATATTATATATAATATATAATTTATATATACTTATATCTTATAATATAAAAAAAACATTATATAATATATATATAGTATATATATATATATATATATATACTATATATATTATAATATATTATATATATAATACGTATAATATATATATATATAAACATATATATTACTATATATATATATATTATATATATAATAATATATATATATATATTATGATATATATACTATATATATATATATATATATATAGATACTAATATATATTATATATACATTATATATATAATATATATATTTTCTACTATTATATAATATATATATCATATATATATCTATATAATATATATATATATATACTAATATATCATATATATATATAGTATATATATATATATATTAAATAAATAGTATATTATATTATATATATATTTATATATATAATATTACTATATATATATATATATATACTATATAAATATATATATATATATATATATATATACTATCATATATAAATATATATATATATATATATTATATATATATATATTATATTATATATATATATAGTATATATATTATATATTATAGTATATATATACTATATATATAATATAGCTACTATATATATATATATTTACAATAATATTATATATATATTATAATATATATATATATATATATACTATATATATACTATATTAATATATAGTGTATATATATATAATTATATCATATAATATATATATATATACTATTATATATATTCATATATATAATACATATATCATATGACCTACTATATATACCTATTAAATAGTATAATATATTACTATATATGATATAATATATATATATTATTATTATATATAAATATATATATATATATATATATATATATATTATATATATATATATATATATATTTATATATTATATACTATTATATATATATATTATATATATATTATATATATAATTATATATATATATAATATATATATACATATATACAGTATTATATCTTCATATATGCTATAACTATATTATATAGAGACTTCTACTTAGGTACTATTAATTATGCCTCTCTCTATATATCTTTTTGGGCTCACTAACGCGCAAGTAGGCGTTGCCTTACTCCGTGTATCGCCTCCTCCTCCAAAAGCCGACCACTGGCGCAAGCGTAATACTACGTATTACTACGTACTATCGCGATACTTTTCAATACTGTAAACTACTTACTACTACGTACTACTAGTACTGCACTACTATCCTACCTCACTTACTACTAATAATTACATAATATAATAATAAAGTAATAATAAGAATAAAATAATTAAGTAATAATAATAATAATAATAATTAATAATAATAATAATAATAAAATAATAATAGGAATAATATAATAATAATAATGAATATTGGATAATAATAATAATTAATAATATAAATAATAATAATATAATAATCTAATAAATAACTAATAATAATAATAATAATAATAATAATAATAATAATTAATAATAATAATAATAATAATAATAATAATAATAATAATAATACATAATCATATAATTATAATAAATAATAATAATAAATAATAATAATAAAAATAATAATAGATAATAATAATTAATAATGAATATAATACACTAATAATAATCAAATAAGGTAATAATCACAATAATATATTAATATTATATTATTATTAATATTAATTATATATATTATTATTAATTACTATTATATATTATTATTATTATTATTATTATTATAGTATGCCAGCAAATCCCGAATTATTATTATTATATTCATATTATTATTTTTATTATTATTATTATTATTGATTATTATTATTCATTATTATTATTATGTATTATTAATTCATTAATTATAGCCTTGAAGAATTTCTAACAGTTTCTTGCTCGACTTATGTGCAATTTAGCCTCCTGTTTACAAGAGTTACCAGGGTGCTGGACGAGGACCCATGCACAATGCACAACACCATCCACTTTTCCCATCCTCCACCCTGTGGAACTGGAAAGCTGATCCAGCTACTAATGTGCCTTCTATCTACTTTATCTTGCGTTTGTAATTGAATTTAAAAGCGGCAAGTTAACATTTAAGGAATCAGTAAAATATTTCTTCATTTTTTCCTGTTAACGTCTTCATCCTTTTATCTCGCATAATAAGTTTAATCCTAACCACCACTCGAAAAGTTCCATCGCATCTGTGCCCTACTAAACTAGATGCGATGACAAATATTCTTTTAGCCATCCATCTCTCAACCTCTCTTGCAAGCTTATGTTCGTTCCCCTCTCGCTCTACATTTAGAGAGATCATCTATCGGGATCAATCCTCTTTTTCTTTTTGACCTTTTTTGCTATTACTCATCCAAAACACTTCTCACTTAAACCACTCTCAATATTCTCCGCCTCATCATCCACTACTCCTTATGTTACAGATGAAGCACTCTTTTCAGCTCGTTTCCAGGCAGAAGTTTTATGGCCTTAGATGCTGAAATTTGCTTTATTTCTGCAGTTTAAAGTTCTTTCAGAATGTCCTGTTAATATATAGTTTCTTCTTTCCATTATCTACACTGTGAAGAACACAAGAAAGTCCTTACATTGTGTTTTTTGATTTCTTCCTGAACTTCCTTTCAAAATTAAAGATGCTAAAAGAAATTCTCATTCTATATCGATGGCCATCTAAATATCGTTGCGACTCGTTAATACAAAAATTTCTTTCCCACAATAATCAAATCTCTGAGTTACCTCAGAATTTATTGTTTGTACAGTTGATTTAATTCCCTTTTTAGCCTCGAAATCTGAGGTCTGGTGAAGAATTTTTAACGACACAATAAATGGAATTACTTGTGATAATAGACGCGACGAAATTGAAAGCTTAACCTATTAGTAATCTCTTAAAATATGCGCAAGATAGCGTTAATCCATTTTTCAATTCAGTTATATAAAGTCAAAAAACTAGGTAATTGTCTATCCTAGGAAGTGTCTTCATGAATAAAGACAAACCATTATCCTTATTTCATATAATAAAACGAGCGAGAGGGAAAAGTTTTGATCAGGATAAGAGACGTATTTTTAAAAGATAACTTCCTAACAACCGCAGTTGCATTTGCAATTGCGATTGCAGTTGCGGTTGTGCAGACCATTGCGGTTGCGGTTGCAGTTACGGTTGTCAAAATGATTTGCCGGTTGCTCCGTCATTTACGGTTGCCGGTTGCTTATTCATCCATCAATAATAGTTATATATATATTATATATTATATATATATATATATATATAATATATATATATATATATATATACATCATATATATATACTATACTATATATATATATTATATATATGTTATATATATACACTTCGAAATTTAATACTATCTATCTATCTATCCTATCTATCTATCTATCTATCTATCTATCATCTATCTATCTATCTATCTATCTACCTATCTTATCTATCTCATATATATATATATGATATTATTACTATATATAATATATATATAATATATATAATAATATATATATCATAACTATATATATATATTTAGGGATTGTACCGATATATCCAGAGTATCGGTATCTGTATCGGCAGTATCGGCCATTTTTCTGGGTATCGGTATCGGTATTGGTTAATATGGCCGATACTTGCCCGATACTTCTTACTTTTTGGATGTGAAAAATTATGAGAAACTTTAGATTCAATAATAATCTAGTTCTCGATAATATAGCTAGTACGAGGTTAGTTTTTTTTATTCCACGACTTCTTTTTAACTTTAAGTTTTAGCGTTTCTCCAAACTTGTTTTTGAGCGCTAAACATTTACCTAATTTATGATAGCATTTATTAAATTTATACAGATATTAGCTTCCACTTTTTTAGTTGGATTCAATATTTTTTATTTCAATTTTTATCGTAGTTACGTAGTTAATACTGCTTCTAGAGTGAGGTGGGTTGTGTGAGTCGTGTGTGTGTTTCAGTTTTTCGTCCATTTGTTTAAAATTTATGATTTTTTAGAATTAATTTTTAGCATTTAAGCTTTTAAATTTTGCCTTTAATATTAAATCATTTTATCTCAGATTTTACCTTTTATTTTTGTCTATCTGTTTGTTGTTTTTTTTTCTTTTTTGCTTTTTTGTGAAATGGCAGATTTGCGCATACATGGGTGTTCAATAGACTTTCTTATTGACTTTACCACACGTATTAGGGCTTCCGAACTCTAAACTCTGCCATCCGTGAAATACCACCTCTCTAACTCTAACCTCAATTGTTTTTGCTATTTGTGCTTTGAGACTCCTACGCTATAGTATAAATTAAGGACTGACTTTTGACCTCTTAAAGACCTTCAGCTTCTGCCATAAAGTGGGAGCTGTAATCGATGATGGGATGAGGCACGGTTCATTCCTTTCTTCGACTAAATCATTTTCTTTCCTTAAAAAATCCATGGTTCAGATCCGTGACTTTTTCTTCTTGGCCCATCAGGCTAGAGACACTTCGTGTTTTCGGGTGTGGAAATAACTTCTCGGCTTCTCTTATCATTCTTGCTAATTTTCACTCAGCTAGAAATCGTTGCAGGGGTTCTCTTCGACGAGCAAGAATTTCATTAAACGGAAGTAGGCTGACCTACAGACAAATCTGTCTGGCTTCTTGCCAAAAACATCTCTAGACACTTCTGTAAATTCATTCCTTCCCATCTCTCTTATTCGCTCTGATGGTTCTGTTGCTAATACCCAACTGGAAAAGGCCGATCTCTTTGACCTCCTATTTATTCCGCCTAATACTCAACCCTGATGATTCCTGTCATTCTTCTTCCTCTCCTCTCCTCTCATGTGTCCGTATACTTACCTGTGATTACGAGTGACTCGGATGCATGGGCTCCTGAAATCTGATCGAACGTTAGGAAGGCGGGTGGCCCGAGATGGCATTCTTCCCCGAGTTTTGAGGGAGTATGCTTCCGTGCTTACCCCGCCCTTCGTTCAAATATATTCTCTATGCCTCATACTAGCACTTTCCAGTGTTAGAGCGCGCATATGTCCAACCATTCCCCGTAAAGAGGAAGCCGCTCTATCCTTCTAACTATCGCCTATAGCTCTAACTTGTATTCCGTCTAAGATCTTTGAAACTCTCATCAACTCTCATTTTCTTAGACCATACGGAATCTCATTCTTTTTTTTCCGTATCGCCAGTACGGCTTTCGGCGCTAGGAGGTCCTATACTGCGACTAGAATCTCTTAATAAACACTTGTTGGGATTCCGCTCTTAGGAACTACGGGGAACTTGCGTTGGTGCGCTTGACATATATCCCCAACAGACATCCTACCGGGTATGGCAACGCAGTTACTGCTCTCCAAGCTCCCGCGTCCTTGGTTTCCTCCTTCCTCTTTGTTACTTATGTCTAACTTTCTTTTCACAATCGCCTCAATATTGGCTGCTTGTGATGATACCAACTTCTATCTCTTCTTGGGTTCTGTCAATGTATGCTGTTCCGCTCAGATTCTCTTTATCGTCCTACTTTATTCTTACATTTCATTAATCTTCTCACCTGCAATCTAACTCTATCCACTCATATGGCTTGCTGACCCTCGCGACCTTCATTTCTTCAGCTCATCCATATCCATTTTTTAACCTTCTCAGTTTGGAAGTAATGCTGAAAATGTCTCTCGTTTTTGAATCTTTCGATTCTTTTCTCTTAAATCTTCCTCTGATTTCTTCGTGGTCGTTCTCAACCTTATCTCTCTCT
>JABUQX010127234.1:0-32071 GCA_015478945.1 Trachelipus rathkii | reverse complement strand
CAAATACCTCTTAACTTTGCCTGTCTCTTTCGACGCGTCTTGTCGTCTTCCTGTTGAACAATAGAAGACATCCTTGGCCTTAACATGACAAGAAAAAAATGTGCTTTGGAACAACCTCACATTCACAAACGGTGCTAGGCGGCCTCAAAGAACTGGAAGTGTCTGTTCCAAACTGTGAGACTTTATTCCTTTTCTCAGTTGCTCCACTATATACAAGGTCTCATCCGCCCATGAATGTAGGTAGTACTGCTCTCATATCTGCGGGGAGTAGGGGGGCTCTGTTTCACCCACTTTCTGGAGTTTAGGGTCGGAGTCAGCGGCAAAAAGGCTAATAAACTGTTCTGTACCTTTCCAGTTCCACTTGACCCTCTTATCTTTTCTGTGTGATGTTGGTCCTTTATCTCTATCCTAAGGTACCGCAGCGGCAACTGCTCGAGGGAACTTTATCACTCGCGTACCACCAACCACCTTTTAGACGCCTTCGTAGCACAATAGGTATTGATACTGCGCACGAGTATAGTGTCTGACATTGCGTTAAGTCCAGCTACGTTTCGTGTGGTGCGTTCCTTCTTCCCACCACCTCTGTTTTTGGGGAATTTCTCTTCCATCTTCTGTAATTCCTACTGAATTAATCTCCTCACTTTATTAGCCTGCGGCTGTGCGCTCTTGATGCAAGTTAATTAAAGAAGAGTGCAAAGCTACAAGGACTGTGAACTCCGAGTAGCATTACAACTCTCGACCTCAGAGCGGCGTGATTTCCCTAGAGGCCTAATGACTCAACTTCCATTTGTATAGGCGGTACGCTAGGCTGCTCAACGCTGAGAATATTGCGTGGTCCAAGAGATGTTGGGTCCGGTGTAAGACAACTGCCTCTCAATACAAATAACTCAATCCACCCAGTTGAGGAGGGCCGAGGATAGCCGTAGAGCCGAGACCACCCCTATTAAAGATCAAACAAGACTACTGAGAATCTCTATTCCCCCCATCCAAAACATCAGGTTCTGATAATCCCATGTAAATCGTACCTCTTTTCAAACATTACCTTCAGTAGGATCAATATGTCGCAACCACACAAAATTTTTTGACCTTTTCAAACTTGAAATTTAACCATTTAGACTTCTAGTACTTTCACACACAAAAATCTACCATAGCTCTCTATACCACAAACTCACTGATCAGAATTGCAAATCCTTCATCCCCCTCTCATTCCTTTCCACAGCAACACAAAACACATTTCACAGCCCACACCAACACCACTTCATTTTCACCTTTTTTCCTTTCATCTTTGTTTCAGTCACAGCGAGCCGAAATCAAATTTGCCCTTTCTAACTACAATCCATAGTGTGAACCTCTCTACAAATTTCAACCATTGTTATTCCATTTGTAACGAGTTCCACTCTCAAGAGATAACAACACGCATTCTATATCATATTCGGCGTATGATGGATAGAATAAGGAAGGCAGAGGGCTTAACTCGATCCACGACCTTATGCTACGCAGGTTTCCCACTTAGTTAACAGGTCATACTCTCGGAGCCAAAAAAGTAAATCACCAATTGATATATTTGTAAAGGATCAGCAAAGCCAACCTAAAAATCTACCACCTCCCGTTAGGTCGCCTCTACGAACACGCAGGAACGATACGGTATTTGTGAGGCAATGTTTTACGTTCCGATTACTCGTTCAAGTGAGAATTAATTATAAAGGTAGACTTAGGGTGTGTCTGAGTAAAAGGTGTTATGTGTTGAGTGGCATCAAGAGTGAAGAGAGAGCTGGAGAGGTCTTGTGTTGGGGAAGTAATTATGAGAGTAATAAGAGTGTACATACACTGATTGTTATGGTCCCAGATTTGCCAGAGAAATTCGAGAAAAGATCCAGATGCTACGTTATGGAGAGTGGTGGATTCATAAAAGACGGGCATAACAGATAAGGCAACCATTAGGTACGGGAAGTTGTTATACTATTACGCATTAAGCAAAATGGTATATATATATTACTATATATACTATATACCTACCTACTATTCATATAGCTATAGAATGTATGATACTTATATAATTATTAGTATATCTGTTGAATAAAGGTATACGTATCTATCAAAATATTGAAGTATTAGGATAGTTATAATAAATAAATGAAGGTATGATGACAGTCTAGTTACTATAGGGCATAAAGAGTGACTATATGTGTTATATTATATAAAAAATATATTATTAATGTATTATATATTATTGAGTTTTAGACATTTATTTCCAAAAATTACGTTTTAATAGAGATAGATACTTTGTTAATTAATCTCTGTTGCGGACGATAAAAATTATTACCAAGGTAAAATAGACTGATAGGTAGCAATTTTAATAAAAAACAAGTATGGCCGGGAATCTCTTTGCTCGAACTACGCGACGACATGTGATTTATAGACTCTCTGAAAGGTTCGTATGCGCGCAAGTCCAAATGGCATTCATCAAAATACTGAGGGAAAGAGGCAGGACCAAGTAAAACAGATATATATAAAAAGGCAGGGATCCACTGTCTTTCTATATGAAGTATATAAAATATGAGCTCTTCTTACGAAAGCGTACTGGCGAGCAGATTTGAAATAGTAAGATATTAGAAATAAATAATTATATTTATTATTATGTATTATATATAATATATATATATATATACTATATGATATATTATAGCTATATGATATATAACGAATGTTTCAAAAACATGCATTGTACGTTGAAAGAGTAAAATAAACTATAGAATTAAATACTGAGACACAGAGTATACATATATATAAAATACAGAATAAGTATATATGAGAGAATGATTATATTTAGTGCTAGATAAGTTGTGGTAAGGGTGAGTATTATGGTTCCTTTTTCTGTACAGGGAAGTGCAACATAGCTTTCCATGCAATAAGAAATAATATGAAATAAGATATTTAGTATTTATTTATTAGTTATTATTTATAAATAAAGACTAGTAAGATCGGAATAAATATATTATTAATACAAGTGCATTACATAGAGAAATTCAAAGCATATGATAAAGCACATAAGTTATTGAGAACTATAGGAGGTAAATATACTTAATTACAGAAAACCGTTATTTGAGCTTTCTATTTGTGTTAGCTCATTATGGAAAAAATATAGACAGAATAAAAACTTATTGTAAATAAAATTACTTATTAAGTATATTATATAGTACATATTGATATATATAAATTGATTGGATAGAAGGTGAGATAGGTGTATATATATATAATGACGTAGTTAAAGGTAATAGACAGTGGTAAATGTGTATCTTAGGGTGAGTTTGAGATAATTATTAGAAGTAAATATGGTAATAATTAAGATAAACATAAAATAGGTAGCAATATAATATAGTTATATATTATATTCGCTATTATATGATTCATGATGGTAGGTTAACGCAAGTTTAATGTTACACGGAATTGTAATTATATATATAAAATACCTAATAAATAGAGTGAGATGAGGAATATTATATGTATCTAGTATATATTATTAATATTTTTTTGAAATAATAATTATGTCATAGTGAATCACACAAGCAACACTTGTAGTACGGCACAGCGCCCACGTTAAAATGAATCACCCTTTGATGCATCTATATACCATCCAACCTTTGTCTATTATGATCAGGTAGATAAATTATAATGTTGTACATTGAATATAATAAACCTTAGTTGCTAAGATTTGATCTAGCATAATTATTGAAGATGACAGTAATTCTAAAATTGGACATAAGCTGAATCCCTGGCTAAATAGCATCAGGGTAAAGTAAACAAGCGATAGATGTTATTAATAAATTTCAAGGTTATTCCGGTTTAGTAGAAGGTAAGATCATAGGGTGTGTACTCGATTTAACTTCGGAGTAAGAGAATAATTCACATTAGCGTATGTTTTGCCACTACTCCGATGGAAATTCATTGCTATATTCAAACATATTTCTACCACTATTTCTAAACGACACTATTGTATTAATATTACACAATCAGTCCTTCAAGTTACAACTTGGTACGCACTAAAAAATTAAGTAACATCAACCAAATAACTAAAAACTTTGAAATATACCAATTGAACTCATGTGGTTTATATAGCAGCGAGATGACCTTTTTAAATTTCAAAATAATTTACCCAACCGTCTGGATATTCGTTAGTATTTTATTCGACCACTGTGACCTTGCATTAAATTCTCGTTTAAGTTACAAACGATAATAGTCCTCTCTATTTTCTACGATATAGGCTACAGGGCATTACCTTCGTTTTGTGGGTTGTATATTTAATCTATTATTTCTATATTTATAATTAACTGCTCTATACACTCCATAATTACTCCTACTGAGGAACATTATTAATACCATCCATAGATATTAATATAACGCTCATATTGTATTAACTACACACTTTACCCAATGCAATCATATATAAATTTAATCAATCTTCGCTCTATCCGTTTTACATTTCACCATAAGTATAATATTATTACTAATCATTTTACCAATTTCACTCATCATTTATCATCTTTACCCATTAACCTTATATAGTGATAATTAATGATAGTAGTATATCCTTCAATATATTAAGATATATATATATATAATATTTATAATGACATATATATATATATATAATAATTCTCTATCTAATGCCACCAATCATCAAACCCCCACAGATTCACTGTCACCTCTTCATTTTTAAAAGTGCTGTTAACATTATGCAGATTTTCGAAAGTTTATTATACTTATTCTCACTCTTCAACCCCTTAACTCTCACTCATCATACATTACCATTTATTTCATATCAATTATACTGTTAGAAATATGACAAGGCGAAATCTCACTAATTTAATCAATGCCATCCTTGGTTGAAAGTACGTTTGTTTCCACACATATAATAATATTTTCCTTTCAATATTCTAACCTTCGGCGCTTTACTCTATTTTTACCATGATAAGATAGCTTTTCCATGTTGCCTTGTATATAATAATATCTTACCATTCATTATTTTCTCATTCTCAATCTAATCCATCAAAGGCGAGAGTAGTGCTGATACATGACCCCCCCCCCCTTCCCAACCATTCCTCTTCCCTCACGAAACATTTCTTCTCCTTTCTTCTCTATTGTTTCATAATATAATTACCAAATCATTTTTTTACTGTTTATGAAGCTACTCATACATTGGCTTTTTTATAAGTACATTCAAGCAACGGCTTCCTTTTTTAACTTTTAACCATTTTTGTCAATTCACCTCTCATTCGGTATCACACTCTAATTCATAGTTAAACATTTACTTATTTCCTCTATTACATTTTAGTACATCAATCCATAATACTTCCTTGTTGTACTAATTGCTATACACGTCAAAGTTTTTTACTTTCAATCCGTTGCCAATACAGAAAAGGAGGATTTATTGGACTGGTTCGGTATCACAGTTAATGCAAAAACCCTTAATTACTCAGATTTCCAACCTTAATTCTGTTGGTTATTTACAATAAATATCTACAAAAATAGTAGTAATATATAGCTTTCCCCCACTCTTGCGTCTATATTAAATAAAACGGCACACCACAATAACTCTTACCGCCGAGAGCCCATACATCACTCCCACCCACTGAATTCCATGATAGCTTTTAAAGTTGGCATCCCAACATTCTACATCCCTTTTCTCTTCCTGCTAAACACCCCAACTTCTGCAATCTTCCTGCTATACTACACCACCCTTCTTCTCAACATCACTAAGCCCCCATAAAGCTAACCAAAATAAAACCCTTAACACAATATGTTACACATTGAAATACTAAGGCAAGATAAATAAGATATTACTCTAAAAGAAACGTCACACCAAGTTACAAGAAGCAAACCCTAATAACCACCCCCTCTCCTCCACTGTACAAAGATAATAATATAAATACAAATCATATCATTTACAACAACTTATAAACAAATTACACCTTTGCCATATACTCCATTCCCACCCAACCCAACAAATTCTCATCCATACATTACACCATTTCCATAAAACATTTTCTACTACGCATATAATCTCTCCTTTACTTTACCATATTCCACTCAACATTATTATCCCAACTACATATAGCCTTGGTCTCTCGACTCATTATCCCTTCACACTGTGATAAAATAGTATATGACTATATTCTCTTATGCGGATACTCCTAGTTATAAATCCGTAGTATAAAAAAGACACCCAGATACTCCTCACCGTCTTTCACACCGAACACCCAACCTATATCATCTCCTCCATCTCCCCGTTTGGCAGAAACTAATGGAGAAAATCTACTCACACAAAATCAAACTTCTTTCCACTTCCCAATATCCACTAACACGGTTTTAAAAAATACTCCACTCTACCTCAACAGCACCGTAAACTTCCAATATCACGTCAAAAAACACTTTGTTAACACGGACTAAATAATAACACCCTCCCACAGAACAATACTCCTTGGCCATAGGACATTAGTAAGCCTTACCACCATTCTCAAATTTTAATATCCCTCAAGCGGAACATATATCTCCAATTATACGAAGAAAAACTCTACTTTAAAGCGTCTTCCTTCCAAACAATTACATGATATAAACCAATCCGCGATATTTCCTAATTTTTGATCGTCTGGAACGCCCACAAGCCAAGTACCAGTGATACCAGACCATTCCATAATACTCAAAAACGGTAAAACTTAAAAACGTGCGCAGTCCCTCAGGGCAACCACTACAATCCGCTCCCTGTATCACCTATATTACAGTGGCCCATACTCTACCTACTCACCCCCACTCTCCAACACATTATATCCAATTCATAAAATTCCATAAGTGAACCTTATGCAAGAACCTGACAATAACTTATCCCAGAATAAAAATACGACCTCACATAGTCCTTACAATTTCTTACCCATTCAAACACGAAGCGCCCTCAAGTACCCACTTGCCACGAGAGATATTGTGCACACAGCTCTAGAATTTACCTAAATCATCGAGAAGCTTCGTTGTCTTCCGATAGAAAATGTCAATACCTCACGAACCCCGTGCAAACTCAACATAACCTGTAAATCACCACATGATCCAGACTACCACTGATCGATTTCACATTTTCACCCACAAATAACCGTAGAAGTTACTCCATCATTCCTTTAACCCAAAACACCCCAAAATACCAGAATAACCTCCGACACCCACGTCACATTACACCACATTCAAAACTATGTAAGTACAGCAAGTAGAAATTAAATGTCCTCCGAAGCTTATCCCCAACCCAATTTCAGTAATGAAACAAACACACCACTGACAACAACATAAAAACAATCAAGAATATACAATCAACTATGGATCAACAGGTCTGTATCCATATAACCTCACCCTCTAATAAGAACAAACACCAAAGAATACAAAACAACCGCCCTGCGCACAATAAACAGGTTTGCCTAAAAAAACCACCGCCTATTCATCCCTACATGAAAAAACGAAAAATCCTACCAAATTCTAGACCGTGCTTGATATGATGGAACAAAATTCTACGCCAAGACTTTTTCCACCCCTCCCATCCATTCATAACTACCCTACAGGAACAAAACAAATTATCGTAGGTAAATCCCCCATTCCTCTTTTCTGCAGCCTCTATTATTGGCAAACTCTTGAGAAACAATCCCCCCTCCCCCACAAATAACACTCCTTTGATCACAAAAAACATTCAACACACGCTCCAAACCGCCCAACAAAAGCCTATTAATTACAACCCTCTCGAGTATCCTCCACACAAGCACACGTCCTACGAAAGATGCAAATCTCTCTCTCTAGACTGAGATCCGGGCATCCACCCCAAACCTCCAAAAAATTCAAGCATCGATTCCGACCTCAAGAAACTCCATCCCCCCCCTCTGCCAAAGATGCTTAACAGAGCCTAAAACTGTCAACCACCTCCTGCTGAACTGCCAAATTCACACTCCCTACAGAGCACAGCATCAAATCACCTGCCTAAGAGACCTATGGCTGCCGCCCGAATGAAAGGTTGCTGGTTTCTGGAGATTTACTAGACTCCCTCAACTAAGAGAGCCCAGGGCGCAATATATAGTATAGTATATATATATTATCATATATATATATATATATATATAATAATAATATATATATATATATATACTATATATATAATATATATATAATATATATAGTATATATATATAATATATATATATATATATATTATATATATATTATATATACATATATAATATATTATAATATAATAATATAATAGGATATTATATATATCAGTGGCGACTCGTTATAGAAGAAATGAATGGGGGTGCGATTTCACATATATAGATATATAATATATATATATAATATATATATACTATATATATATATATTATATATATATATTATAAGATATCATATATATATATATATACTATATATAATTATAGCATAACTACATCGCATTTTATACAAAAAGGTTATGCCGCCTTATGACATCCTATTCTACCTTTCGTACGGTTAGGCGACAAAATTACAGTAAAAAAAAGTTTACTCGTTTTACGAAATGATTTAAAATAAAATATAAAAAATATAAATTACTTATTGTATAACTTAAATTGTACGGATTTTTATGAATTTGTAGCTAAAAACCATTCTCTGCGCTTTTTGACTTGCAAATAAGTAAATCACAAGATTGTCAAAAGATGGATTCTGGACAATATCTCTTTCTGTTGCAAGACGCAGCACGAGGGCATTCAGTCTTTCTTGCCCCACTGTATTCCGAATAACGGTTTTTATTCTTTTAAATCTAAGAAAATGGTAAATGGTTTTAACGAGCTGCCATTGGAAGTGAGTTATAAAATTTTACGCAACTTTAATGTTTCTCAAAAGTACTGATCGCATTCCATTTACAAAAGGTTACCTATATAAGAATCAAGAGCCCTCTTCAGGGAATAAAAATCTTCTCTAGAATAGTATAAACTTGAAAGCTTCAGATTTGAGTCTCAAGATGTAAAAAAATGGATAAACAGTTACTCTTTTTAAATGCAACTGCTGGTTAATTAACCTGATTTATGATAATTTAAAAGTGTTCACGCTCGAAAAGTTTGAGCTGATAGTAAATCTCACTAAACGAAATAACCTCTTCCTTAAGACTGAGATATTATTCATGTCACCACCCAACTTTGTATACGCAAGCAGCTTTTAATTTCGTAGCTAATTGGGAAGCATAACGATCATGCTTCTACTGTCACCTCACACAATCATCATGACTTCCCTCAATATTCTGTCCAATTATGGGGTCATACTGGTTTCTCCAATGCTTTCCTTAATTCTAATTGTAGTTCACTTCACAGCATGTCTTGATGAGAATACGTCCGCCATTTCGGACTGAATTTATTATAGAAACCAACTCTACTGGCTGGCCTTAATTATGGCGGAAAACAGTGAGCCCCAAACTACAAAAATAGGATCAGTCAATAACCTTTGCAAAACTCCTGCTTGATCTCGTGTTCCTGTTGTTTGCTAATTCATTATTAGAATTTTTTCAAAGGCCACTCTAACAAATCACAAGCTCTTCTATGTCAAAAAACCCAATGTTTTACAGTTCGGATGTTAAAATTCCATATGTGTTTTAAGCATTTTTTAGGCAACCGTTTCCAATAAATTTCCATCTAATACAGAGTCATCCGAGGAAGATGTGAAAAAAAGGTTGGAAATAGTATGAACATAATATTGCAAATGAATTCTCCAACTCTGGAATTGAGAGACTGACTGGAGTCATTACAACATTAATTGATGCGCTATAACAGACAGAATGTGCATTTGGAGTAAACGTCTTATATAATACGTTACACCAGTCTTGACGTGGTCCACTCATAACGGCGCACCATCATAACTTTAGAGCATATCAATATTTTCTGGACAGTTCGGTAAAAAGGAAATTTTAATTGACAGAAAAAACCTAGCTTTGATTCTCCCTGGAGGAAGCTGGGCTTAGAAAGTTCCCCCAAAATTTTTCTTTTATATTCCCGTCATATTAATATTATTAGCGCAAAATGAGAGCTAATTGAAATTCGATTGATATATCCGCATTATGTATGTACCATCCTTCTCAAATATGCTAAATTCATATTCCATAAAACACTCTTTTTCCTATTTAATTCACTCACAAGCATAAGAAAGTAAATCATTTTGTATAGTCATTGAAGTTCCTTTGAAAACTTTAGAACTTTTTAAGTGATCTCTTAAAGTTGGATCTAATTCAGCACTGTATTCTATTAAGGATTTGAAAACACCAGGATTCATAGAATCAGAACTTTCGTCATGATCTTAAGGGGAGTTCAAGAATTGCACAAAATTTGATGGCTTTTGATAATTTCTTGTAAAATGGTATCTATTTTTAGTAAACTTGGCTGGGCATGTGTGGGGCCTTTCGAGTGCGCGACTTGTTTGAAGTCAGAACTACGAAATATGTTTCTGGTACATAATCACAACGTTCTGTATATATATAGCTCCCCATCAATATATGCCTTCATTAGGCTCTCGTCTACCCTTATCTTCTATATTGTCTACAGGATAGCATTCTCATTTACTCTCCTACATTTCTATTCCGGTTTGATAGAAGGTTCGTTAAAACATCTCTAGCTCCCTGCTTCCCTCTTACTAGGGCTCATAACCAATGCGGGCGTAAGCGTACATTAATCTCCTCAGAAATAGGGACAAACCGAATCTGAGATAAGGCAACTAATGAGGTAGCATTATTACGTGCAAACAGCCTCTCTCATGATCACTAATAGCATGTGCAAACTTAAGTCTTCATGAATTATTTAAAGTGGCCACTACTCTTGCTTTTTAAAATTTGCTGAGTAGCGACTCAGCTATTATAGTTGTGGCTCTTGTTATCACGTATCTTGTTATTGGTTGTAATTCCCAAAATATTATGTGGTCACAGGCACTTACCAAGGCAACTTTATTATAGATTTATACATTATATTACCTTTTTCAGAAGTAAAAGAATGATCTGGTACAAAAGATACTTCAAGTCAATGGTAAATATATATAATAAAATTGTATCATCTCCATTTTGATGATATTATTTAAACCAGTTAGATGGCCGACTAAACGTAATAGTTCTAGGCTAAAAAATTATATAGTAAAAGTACTCACATACTTTAATGCTCACCTTTGGACAAACAAATTACACATTTGCTGTATAACTCACTACCTCATTATGAAATGACTTGTCAATATCCTAAACAAAGATCATTATAATATATACACTAAGGGCCACATATGATTACATAATTTGCATTCGATGTGTCCTTATCTCTCTCAAATAATCCTAAGAAGTGTGATGTAGAAATAGCAAGGTTGAACAAAAAGTGGTAGGTGAGAAAATAATTTTTCCTTCTAGAGTTACAAACTCAAGATGGTTACGTTTTAAATGATCACTTTTGATGCACTTAACAAGTCATATTATTTTCCCTAGCAAGGTACCATATCAACTTTTTCTCCAGTGGTTTATCTCCATCTTTAGCCCTAAACTTATATATCGCCACAAGCATTATATATGAATATTCAAAGAAAGTCTGTCTCTTTTTTCTGTTTACAGATTATTAAAGAATGTTGACTACTATTCATTTCAATAATCAAATCGCATATGAGTGACCACTGGTGTTCATGTATAATCTTAAGCCTTCTGCAAGATCATTCTTTATATATTTTCATTATCCCTCTTTCAGGAGCGTATTTTTGAAGTGTCAATCTTAATTTGGGTGACTAATATAACTTTGCTTCAAATTTACTCGATTTCAAATATAATAAATAACCAAACACAGCGCAATACTGATTTGTTAAAATTATTCACTACAAAATACTAATTCGACCAATCTTTCATTGGTTTACATTAGGTATTTAGGTAACTACACTACATTTGGGAGAGAGCAGACAGTCTTCATTATTAGCGATCGCAACTACTGCTCTTATCATAATGAAAATATGTGAAAGATAAGTTATAATACATATCATCTTTAACTTATTGTCCGAAAAAATAACATATTGATTAATTTTATTACTACGGACTCATTGAGTAACTAAGATTTATCATTTTCAAATTTTAGTCTAGATTGCGTTAAAAAGCTTTACAGTTAATAATATTGCTTGGGAAGATACACTCAAGTTACTTCTTCAGATACTATATAATAAATCAATTGATTACATAACTCATCCTGATAATAGATTATGAATACTATGGTTTGCTGTTGTAGTAATTTAAGTAAGCTTTCTTCTATTATCCTCATTACTATCTATAATACTATCTGCACGTGTGCACACCAAAATTCTTTCTTCATCTTTCTTCATCAGACAATGCTATAGGTCTTAAAAACATTAGTGTATTATTGTAGTTAACATACTGGGATAGTCAGGACATCGTCCGGAGTATTGATTGGTACATGTTCGCACTTGTACTATGAGTGTATATCCAAAAATCCGTGAGATACTTTACATTATTATTTACGTTATACTTGTTAACGTTTATTTTGGATTACACCTTTCACATTATACCAAACAAAATAAATAACTATGTCACGTGATGAGTGAGTACATTATGAGGTCTATCCCAATTCATCTAAATTAACTATATTGGACAACTACCAATTGTATACGACAACCTTATTCTTTACCTCTCCTTTCCGGACTCGCTAGACTTATGGATTCAGTACGGCACTCGTAATATGAGTAGAGCCATTAATGATACGTGCTATCCGACTTAAACCTGGCTTGGACTAGCACGTTTGGTTCTATCGGAACTAGTTTAACCATATCTCAAAAACAGTTGAAGAGTCTATTTCACGGAGACATATCGCATATACTATACAATATTCGGGTTCGTAAACTACAATTATTTCTTCTTCTTTGGTTCTCCTGTATTCGAAATATTATATCTATCTCACACGCAAAAATGTGAGCGTAGACCAGCGAAAGGACTAGCATGGTGATGGGTTTATATCTTATATTCCTATCACTGTGACTTTATGGCTTACATGGCGAGAAATTATCTGACGGGTTACTGGCCTTTATTAACAATAGGAGGTTTGTTTAATCAATGATCCAATTTCATATAGAGTATTAAAAAACAATGACTAATAATAAAAGTGAGTTTATAATTATTGAATAATTATGAGATTAGAGTGAAGGTCAGGCACAGGCGACATTGAACGCGAGTGGCAACCATCGGAGCTGGCCTATTACTGTAATAACACTCGGGACATGTCCAAAGCAAAAGTTATATTTGTGAGTATAAGGTGAATATAATATGGATTTATATACATACCTGTTAATACTCTAAGAAACTAGAGATCCAATCTTTTTAGGAAATAAAACTATAATGTTACACTTATTCTGAATCAGCACACCCCGTATATATATATAATATATAATATAATTTAATATTAATAATAATTTACGATAATAAATATTATATCCTTAATATATATAATATATATATATAAATAAATTATTATTATCCTCTCTTAGCAGCAAAATGGATATAAGGCAGTGACAAAAGTTATATAGAAATACAACCATTTATATATATGTTGAAGATCTGGCCAATGAGTAGAATGTTTCCTATATGAATATCAAGAGATGGGGAATTGAAGTAGGATTAGCTTATAATTGGTTACGTGGGATTATGGAACAAAATTTCTGTAATAGAAAAATCGGAAGATTATATAAACAAAATTTTTAAGAATTTTATAATTTGATTCAAATCGGCTTTCTTAAAGATTTGATCGAGCAGAGTTTCGAATAGAATATCGAATTTGACGGATCATTTACACAAAATAATCTGTGGGATTTATATAAGGAAATAAATCATCAATAATTTTATTTCTTTTTAGCAATATTACGTTTATAATTTTCTTAAGTTTTCATAAATCATCTCATTCTCATGATTTCTGGTCTCTCCGGGCCTCCTTCCTGCTCAAGAAAAGCAGTCATAAAAACACAAGAGTCAGTGATACACTTCATCATTATGAGATCAGACAATGTTAAATGATTAATTAAACATATTAATTACATTTTTCTAAATGTGTATTACGTGAGGGAGAGAGAGAAAGTCTTTACAAAACGCGCCATATCAGACAATTGTATCGAGAAATGAATTTAGTGAAAAGAGGACCAGTTGGTGGTACGCCTAGATGATGGGATTGGATAAAGTTTAAGAGTAAGATACAATAAGTTAGAGGAAGAGAGGAGGTGGAAGGAGAAAGAAAAGAAGAGACAAAGACTATGCACCAGTAATGCATATCCTCAGAAGTATCAATCAGTTATGGAAAGTATCGAGCAGAATAGATGTGAGAAAATAGTTGATTTCGAAGTTTATTGGAATGGAAAGATATACATTAATACATCGAATAGATTGAGAGATTCTGTTGAAATTCTTCACATTGACGGTAAACAACAATTTTGTCTTCTAACCTCTATAAAAATATTAATTCATTTATGAAAAAAACAGGAGAAATTAAATTGATTATTAAAATAGCTTATTTTAACTTTTATTTTAAAATATTCTCACGTTTTTAATTGATTTAATATTACTTATTTCACACTTCTTTCATGTATAATAACCCTTTCTACGAACAATCATAATGGCTTAATATAAAAGTAATGTGTAGCTTAATTTAGAGTCTTCTTGGTTAGATAAAAATCATTCCTATATTATATTATTGCCTCCCATTATTTCATTAATAGTTTATGCCTTTCACTTTTGTGTATACCTATAAATAAGTCTATCAATTGTTTGTACTTTTGAGTTTCATGCCCTCCTCTGTGTGAATCAAATATAGTATTTCTTAAATAGGATGTATCTAATTAACTTCTCACCATTAGAAAAGTGGAATGTTATATAACGAAAGAATTATTCAATATTTAGTATTAATCAACAAATAATGAAACCTTAAAATGTTTGCAATTTCGTATTATCACTATTTTTATTTTTACATTATGATTTTACACTATACATATGCTAACATTATAACATTTCAGGAAATATATATATATAGAGTGTTCTCTCTCTCTCTATATATATATAAAATTCACTTTATTTCAACTTTCGCAAGTTAATTGCACTCTTACTTTTAAGGAGAATATTTTTCTTTATTCCTCTTATTGTGTGACTTTTATCCCTACTTTCTTTATTATCTCTCCATCCACGCCCTACTAACTTAATCTTACAAAACTATTAAAAGCACTTTATTAATACTAAATTTTTTGTGAAGTTTCAATGACCTATTTAGAAAATTGTATAGACCTTACCAATTATTTTTTTACATCATTAATTTGATGCTATTATACTAAAAAAATGTAAGAAACATTTGAAAAATTGTGCTCTCAACGATAATAATTATATTAAATAAATGAAGAAGATGAGGATTCTACAGAGATGTGGTTGAGAGTGAAAATAGTTTGGATAGGGTATTATACAGATAATAATTTGCAGGTTAACCAATGGGTAATTCGGTGAGGCTCTACCTTTCAATACAACCCATTGGCTACAAGATTTTACTTATGCAATCACATGGATATAGCATTAACGAATTATAATGTTTTATTTAGCAACTTTTAAGCACGACTTTAGGTATACTTTAAGTATTACAAATATAAACCTGTTAGATCAATAAGTATAGATGATTTATTAATGGTTGTGAAGTAGTAAGTTAGAGAATCGTTATCCGTATGTAGTATGTAAAGTATTGTTATGTTATATAACATTATTTTAGAAAATATTTTTTTTTATTACGATATTACCGATATTGTTTATTTAATATTTCTTATTTTTTAATGTAGATATATATATATGGTAGGATTATAGATTATAAAAGGATAGAACTATATTAACGATAATCTGAATGTAAATGTAGTATAGAAAGTATTTGGATTGGGAACATAGTATAAATATTGATGTATAATAGTTTAAGAGTTAGGATATAATATGATTTGAAGTCAATAATGCGTGAACAAGGTGATATTACTGGAGAAACACACATTTTAGAATGTGATGCTTCATTTACCTAGAGGTTTGATTCAAAGTCTATGGTAATAGTGGTATTCTAGCTATTATAAGATGATCTTATTGCATAAGATTATATTGGTATGTTTTTTACCTGAATATATATGCTTAAATTATTATTTAATATATTAATTATAAGTCATCTAATTATAATAACTATTTAACCAACGGATATGGTTTATTGTTACTCATTTTTTAGAGATAATAGCTAACCCTATATAAAGGTTAAATATTAATATGATAATTATTAAATTGGTAAAATTTTAGATCTTAAAATTCTGAAAAACAGCGACTATAGGTGCTATTATGTGTTGTATGAAAATAGTTTATATTTTATTTTATATATAAAGTGAATTGAAATTTATTAATATAATATATTTAAGAGTGAAAATGTAATAAACTAGTCATAATATATACATGTTAAGATATATTAGTTAGGTGAGTAGAAGATTATAATAGGACTTATAATATATATAATAATACGAAAATTTAACGTAATGGATGAGTATTTTGTATTATTAGCGTCATTTTTATGGTGAGTAGCGTTAATTAGTTGAATTTTAATCATATTATTTATATTAGATGATTTGTTATTAAAGCGGTTATAAGCTAGGATGTATTAATGTGTGAGTAGAGTTAAGTTCTACAATGTTAATCTAGACCGGTCATGGAGTAGACATGAAAGAATTATACAAAGTGTGATTATTGAGTCAATATATTATAAGTATTTAAAATGTTCATTGAAATAGAGAGTAAGGAATGTTATTAGAGTTTGGTCATATGAAGGAGAATATTAACCGATTCATTATATATTTAATATAAAGAGTGATATATAACAGGGTATATTTATATGGTAGTAAGTGTAGGTAGGTATCGGTATGTAGATGTACTTGTAATCCAATGAATGAACTCCCAATTATTGTAATACGGGACATATCATTTTATTATTGGATTTTTTTTTTCTGAAATATATTGCTAGTATAATTATAGATTCTTCACTAACAGATGATTTATGGTTGTAGAAGGTTCTGCTTTTCAAGTCCCGGGAAGTGCCCTTAGTGTGTGAGTAATTTTTCTGAGTCCGACAAGTGTTATTTTACACTTAAGGGGTGAGTATTGACGGAACATTTAGAGTTACACGGATAATATTAGGGAGATCCGTGCTCATCTCTTAGTATGGTAGTGACTCTGTGTCTCTGTTTCTATGTTTTTTTCATCATGAGCCTTTTTTCTGTCTTTCCATATATATGCTGCGCATATTACAGTCTTGCGCCCTCAATACTGAGTGGTAATAAGGTAATGTGTGATATATAGATATACTGTAAATTTTAAGTTTGTGTAATGCTTTTCAATAAAAATTTTTCCGATAATTATTTTTAAATATAAATTTTATTAATTATATTATTTAGTATTAATTATTATATTTTTATTATTTATTTTTTAATTCCTATATATATATTATATGATATGTATTAAATTTATTGTTATTTATTGTTTTTTTTTTTAAACAAAGGATATACCCAAGGGTGAGTATTTAAACTATGCAAATAATGGCTTAGGTAGATGATCGGTATTTGAGTTACTCTCGGTACTCATTCCGGCTAGACGATTACTAATTACATTCCCCCCCTTTGATAGAGGGTGTCTTCCGGTACACTATATATCTCACACATATAATCTTCTTGTGAATATTTTTAGTAGTGTGATATAATTGTTCGCGGGATAGGTTCCTCCGCTCTCTTTATCCCACTATCAAGGGGTATGTTGTGAAATAATCGTATTCCATCCCCTAATGGTTACACCCCGTCGCCCTCTGAGCCCATCCTTAGGAATAGTAAATATAATAATTATATTTATATTAATGAATATATGAGTATATATATATATGATAATATACCTAGAATTATAAAATATTATAAAGTAAAGCAGATTTATATTAAATAACTTAATAGTATATATATAAGTTAAAGATTATTGTATAATATATTAATATTAGTTATTATATATGTAATATATAGTAGTATTATAATGATTAATTATAAGATTATTAATAATATTAAATAGTTATATAGTATTATAATAAAAAATATAATAATTATTCAATATATAAAAATGTACATTGTGAGTATTATTAATATTATCATTACTGTATATTTTATGTTATAAATTATCTTATCTAACTTCTTTTAAATTTCAATATATAAGTAAGAGTTTAATGTTCTCCTTGTGCTAAGTGATTACACAATAAATAGTGTTACGTGAATGAGTTTAATAACTGGAAATGTATTCAATAAAGAAATATATTACAATTTTTGAAAGTGATTAATTTTAATATTAAATGTTGTATTTAATAGAAATTATATATAAAAAATTAAATATCTCAGAAAACTACAAGATTAAAATTATAATTTCATTATATTCTGAATATTAGTAAATTATAATACTGAATCAGTGATACTAAACTTAAATCAAAGAAGGGATATTTGTTATGTCATAAATAGATGAGCTGAGATAAATAATATAACACATTAAAATTCAAAAATCTTAACTGATTTATTGTAACGCTACACCTGCAATCAAGAATCTCAATTAAATATTCTCTTGATTTTGGTATTTAATTTTAAATCTGCAACTGCTATATTATATAGATAAATATGTAATACTCTTATAAATAAAGTGTTTTAATACTATATTATTTATTATTTCTTCCCATGCCAGGAATTTTATAACAAATGAAAAATATGAGTAAATTATAATTCCCCAATTGATGGGTTTAACTAAAATTAAGTTAAGATAAACCAAAATATGAATCTTCTCCTATTCTATTTTTAACACGTGAATGTTGTATAAACCCATTGACATATGAGATTTAATAATCTAATAAAATTTAAATACTTATATCTTCCTATTAATAAAAGAGTATGAGGAACATTTATTATGTTAATTTAATACTACCTTCTTTGGATTTAATAGTTAACCATCAAAAAGCAACATACTTTTTTAGGAGGTATAATCAAGGATCATTTATTACCAAGCCCTAAGTGAAAATCGCAGAGTGTTTATTTATTATATTTTTTCTAATATATAATGTGATTTAAATTTTAAATAAATTTGTTCATATTTTTCATGATATAAATATAAAATTAATTATATTCTAATTATATTAACATATATTAATATTAGATCAGATGTAATTAATTATTATTATAAATTAAAATATTATACAATTTACATATTCAACATAATACACTTAATATACAGACATAGTCAAATTATACGAATATACACTAAGTATACATATAACTTAAACATTATATATCTACTATGATAATATCTAACTTAATATATATATATATATTATTAATAATATATTAATATTTTTACTATATAATATAATTTAATATAATATATATAATTATATATATATCATAATTAATATAATAATTATATAGTTAAATTAATAGTATATAGTAAATATAATACTATATTAAATTATTAATATATAGTTATTTAATAAAAATCTTAAAATATTAATGTATTTTAGTTTTTTAATATTTATTTCTTTTTAATATGTATATATAATTTCCTTATATTATAAAATTTGCTAGAATGCAAAATATTAAATATATCTAATAAAAAATATTAAAGATTTACTCATCTATTATATATATTATTCTTTTAAATTCAAGAAGTAATTTAAATATATATATTATTATTATATATATATATATATATAATAATAATATTAATTATTAATATATATATTTAAATTACCATTATATATATATAAATAGCTAATATATATATATTATAGTTATAAAAAATATTCTATATTATATTATAAAATATAATATAATAAGTAACACTATAATCAAAATAGAATACAAACTACCTGTAAACAATTAATTATCAATATATATACATATAATTAATACATATAATATAATTATAATCATAATTACAGCTTTATACTTAACAAAATTTATGACAACCCGAACTAGGAGGATATACAATCATAGTAATATAAATAGAACATATATATATAATATTATATACAAATACAGATAAAAATATATACATTATACATATTAATACATATAAAGTTAGACATTAATTCACCATTAAAAATATATACATAAAAATATATTACACAATACTAAATTAACAATAATAATACATAAATATATATTTATATTACAAATAATAACTATTGTGATGGAATTTCTATCAAAAGATTGAGTTTTTATACAATTAAATAATTTAATAACATAAAAGAAAAAGATAAAATTATTATAATTGATATATAATATAAATATATCAAAAATAATAATAAAATAAATAAGTGATAAATAGAATATAAGAACATTAGAAGAATATTTTATGTAGAAGTCCAATTGGAATTCTACCAAAATATTGATTAATTTAAATATATGGTAATATATAAGAGTAATAATTAATGCTATATACAATTTATAAGATAAAGTCAATTTATATATATAGAATATTAAGTAACAAATAAAATACGAGGTAGGATATGAAAGTAAAGTGAGCTGAATTGATATGCCCGCCGAACCATATCCGCATCTGCATGAAGAGATGTCGTCGTGTAGTAATCTGAATTGACATCGACGTGTCGCATAAGTTACAGATATTCTACGCATATTCATGATCTCGTTGGTTGTCTTGTTTCGACCAGTGTAAGTCTGAGAAGTTCTCTCCCTGTCGCTCGGTAAGAGATACAAGATATGTTCCAATAACCATATTACTGTATCTCACATTCATAATCACCTTCCATATAACCTACCATGAAAATGTATTTCCCAATAAGTCTGCTATATCCAGGAAGGACAGTAGGTACAATGACCCGTTTTATCTAAAAGTAACATCTACTATCTCATCTGGTCAGTGCTAATACAATAAGTACTCTCTCATATAGGAAATAAATTACATCCTGATATATCCTTCTGTGAATTTGACGTGGTGAGAGTAAGAGTAAACTCATCTGACCTTTATTATCCTATATAATAATAATATGAGACTCTTAGAGAGCGTTTAGATGATATTATTGTTCGTTGAGTAGTTTGTTGTCTTATCTTTTTTAATTGACAGCGTGATGATAAGAATAATTCATTATTTCTTTATTTCAACTGTTTTACCTTATCTTACCTTACTGTGATGGTTTGGCTATATGGAAAGGATAAATCAGTGAAGAACCCGCCCTGATGGTTGTAGATTTGTGCGTGTTAAGCTCCTGAGATTAAGTTATGAGGATGAGAGTGAGTCAGGATAAAGGTAGTGATGTGTGTGAGCTCGCGATTGTGTAATCAAATAGAGTATGTTATGGCGTTACACTAGTAGTGATACACTTAACTTTACAAATAAATAGATAGTTAAATAGATTAAAATAATTATATATAGAGTAAAGGTATATACTGCAGTTATGTATAGTAGTGAAAGGGGGTATGATATAGTAAATAGAGGAGATGATAAGTATGGATAAATGATATGATAGTATAGATTAGTTATTTTATATAAAAGTGATATATATTATATAATTAATATATATAATAATATATGGTACAATAAAATAGCTATTAAATTATATATATATAAATTATATAATATACGATAAGCGTAATGGTACAGGTGATTGATAAGAGATATAGGTACTGAGAGGAAGTATGAGATTAGTTAAAATTTTTAGAAACTGTGTAATAGATAAATCGCATAAATGATAGAACAGACCATGAAGAATGGAGTATAAATGTGTGATCAAGGATTTTTTAACTCTTTGTATTTGAAGTAGATAATTGTCAGAGTAGTGATGTTTGAGAGATTATAACATATATCATAAGCTTAATGTTAGATGAGATTAGAGAACTTATCCTAAAGTATAGCTTCAAATAAAATCTACCAGAGCAGATAAGTACAAGGCCCCTTTCCCCGAGCCTGCACCCTCAAATAGTGAATTTGGGTTAACCGCATAGAAGGTTCGAGCTCTGCACGTGATACCCTACATGAGTGTTGAGAGCGGTTATTCTTCAGCTTAATATCTGACCACGATTGTAATTTAGTTGACCCTAATGATTAAATAATTAGAGAATTTATAACTAGAACAGTTGCGCGTGTGTGGCATGTAATTAATAATTATTTAGTTTCTCTCTGCCGCTCCTCATGTGTTTGAAGGAACCAACAGATAAAAGTGAATGTGTAAAGCAATTATTACAAGCATACTATCCTCTGCTAGTAGCTAGTGTTCGAAGTGATCACTTACTGGAAGATATGAATGAGTTGAGCATACATGTACTATCAACAAAAGATTTATAACTTTTGAATTAATACTGTAATAAGGAATTACTCGCTATAAACTATAATTAACAATGTATAGAGAATTGCTGATATTACGTAGAAATAGTCGAATAAGTAAGGACTGTGACCTCGTGAGTAGGGTTAGAACAGATTTCAAATGGTAACTAAATGAGAAAGAGAAGAGAAACTTCGGAGATGTGAGGGTAGTGAGTGATGAAAGTCTGATGAGATAAGATTACAATAAGCTGTGAAAATAAAGATAATAAGTAATTATAATTATTGAATAATATAAAGTGAATATAAGAGTTATGAGATAGAGATAATAGATATATAATAAAAAGTATGTAAATAATAATGAATACAATAATAAATGGAATATTTGTAATAATACATAACGTAATAATAATCAGATAATAATAATGATGAGTGAATAATAATTAAGTATATAAATAATAATTAAAATAAATTATAATTAAAAGCAAGCAATAAAAATATATGAAAAATAAATTATGATAATAAATATAAATTAAATTTATACAGAAAATACTTAAGGATATACGGAAGACTTCACAAGATGTGATGAATAAGAATAATTAAGTTATGATCATTTAGTAGGGAATAGTTAGTAAACATATAAGTGCGATGGCAGCAGGTATGAATGTAATCTGAAAGGAAGCTTAAATAGAATAAGATAAATTTTATATTTGATTTTTTTTGACAAGAAACAAAGAATCAAAAAATAAATTACTAATCTCACATCCTCCCTTATACTATTAATTATTATTATAATCGTATAAAATTATAGTATTTGACCATTACTGTTTATCGAGAAACTTTAAAAGGTATAAAAAAGGCTAAATTTGATATTGCTATAATCATTAACAGTAAACTATTGAATCTCTGCTTCAGACTATACATCCTAATAAATGATAATCTTAATTGAATTTAAATTACTAGGTAAATGATAAGTCTATATAATTATTAATAATTAATGAATTGTATTAATAATATTTACGAATTGAGAGTTCATCAATACACAGCACTAATGATTAATACTATTTAAAAACTATTTAATTATCATACTTTAACTATTAATTAATAAATATCATTATTAATAATAAATAATATAATAATAAAAATAATAATATACATAATATCATAATAATCCACACGATAAATTATAAGATATAATAAGTAATATAATTAAGTAATAAATATAAGAAAACCAAAAGTGTAGAAAATAACTAACACATACAGTTGTCCAATATATACGAACGAATACTAATATTTACATAAAGTACTCGATATTCGAAAATCTTTTTTTATATAGAACAATAAAATAAAAAGTTATATTAATAAAACTAAAGTTTTCAACACTAAAAATTAAATCTAATACCGACATAATTAAATAGTGTCAAATACTAATATTCCATTTTGTATAGTTTGTATCTATATAAAATTATATGTTCAGAGATATTATCAAGAAAAAGAAGTGTATAGTAAATAGATAGAGTGAAAATTATGTGTAATAATAATTTCGATATTAATAATAATTATAATTTTCAAAATTAAGAACAAATTGCTTTATAACCTATTCAGAAAGTTACGCTGACCCAATGTATAACTAATAAGTACTTAAAATTTTCGTTAAGAACATATGGCACACCTGTGTAAGTGTAGATATTGAGCATATAAAAAAATAAGCATTTTCCAATCATATTTAATATGAGAGGGGACCTGGAGCTAATTAAAACCTGTAGTAATGAAAAATTTCTTGCCGCTGGATAAAAAGTTAATTGTGATATGAGTATTGAATATAATTAAATTAGAGTTAAAATATATAATTGTATATAATAAAATAGAAAATCTTTAATTAATCCCAAATGGATTCCATAAAAGTGGATCTTTTATAAGGCATGGGGAGTATAATATATAGGAACAAGTGTACAGATCACTGTCAGTTTTACTTGTATATAGAAAGTTTTGTTTTACTATATTTAGTGTTTGCTTAAAATTTACCTCTCTTCTTCAAGTTTTCAGATAAAGTAAAGTAAAATAAGATTCAAATTAAAAGCGTGTTATTATTATTAATTATTAATTTATTTATATATTATTATTATTATTATTTAAAAGTGCAGATAATATTGTACTTTTAGTACTTTATGATGCTTAAAGTTATTTTTCTATTGTTTAAACCTAATTATTATTATATTATTCAATTATTATTATTCTTTACATTTAATTGATATCTTTAAATATGTAATCTGATAGACCTGATTCAGTTCGAACAATGTAGCTCCTCTCAACTAGCTAATCTACACTATATTCACGGGTAAGATATCATTATGTTTAACTCTCATACCATATCAAATATAAGCATGCAGTTTTTATTTATACTGTAATCATAACTTGTACACTTCTAGTGTATTGTGTTCAATTTACTGAATAAACAAAAATACAATAAGCTTATTAAAAAGCTTTATATTCTAAAGTTTTGCCTGAAGATGAGAAGGCTTTGTCTCTAGAAACGATTTAAAAAAATGATATATTCAGGGTTTTGGAACTTTTATTCCTATTCAAACTGAAATTCCCAAATATTTTAAGTCAGAATGACAACACTGTTACACATAAACAATTCTTCAAGCATGAAAATATGTAACTCTAACTCTAACACATGGAAATAAACGAATGAGACCTTTAAAAATCTCAAGTTGCTCTAGTTTTAAAGATACAATCGTGGTGCTTCTCTCTTATGAATGTATTTGGGTCATGAATTTATGCACTCATAAAGAAACGGCAGAAGCCTCTGGAAAACCGTGAGGTTCCGCACTTAGAAATGCTTTACTATTACTATTTACGCGAGTGACAGAGAGACCGTGGGAATATCTCTTTGCTAAATTGTATGATATATCCTGTAAACTGCATCGCTCTCTTAATCATTCTTTCTTCCCGAGAGAGACGTAGGTAGTCAGTCTAGTATTCAAGAAAATGGCAGTATGCTCTTGAGATATTCATTGGGGAGCATACTAGTTCTATGAACGACGGTACTCTTACACAAATACGATAAATACCGTATAATAAGGCCATGAGAAACATCATTGGCGATTCAGAGGGAAGTCGCTAGAGTAGCACAAACGATTTATGTATAAGCATTTTAACAAGATTAGAGATTTATCTGTAGATCTTTTCACTCTATCACAGCTGCGTGTTCCCGTGCTGAATTATGATGAGAATATGAAGATATCGTATTATCTTATAAACTTTCGTCTCGAAAAATAATACTATGTCTAATTTACTATGAGGTTGACTACTATGGGATTCTAACACTACACACACCTATATGGAAAATATCTTGAAGGTGAATTGTATCAGAAAACAGTTACCGAAATCGCTATTTAATACATCCTAAGAGTTTAAGGTATTTTATTTTTTTTTATTTTTTTTTATTTCTTCTTATTTTGTATTTTTCCTTTTTCTTACGCAAAGATCTTGAAGCGAAAGCTTGCAGTCACTTTGCCTGCAGGGAAATGGGAGATACGAGTTTTTCTAGAGCACGAGGGTATCGAACGATATTGTAGAATAGTAATTATTATTACTTATAGTGTCTTTAATTGAAAAACCTGATTGAAAATTATACTTAATACAATGCTTCATATTAAATTTGAAGAACCTAGATTCAGTATAAGAGACTCCTGCGGAGTCAAATATCATCAATGGTCTTCTAGTGTTATTTGTAGTTAGTGTGTCTATGAGGTTGCCAGAGATAATTCCTCATTCTTATTAGAAAAAAGATAACGATACAGCGGTCCTCTAAGGAATTAAGTCAACACAGTTTCCAAGCATAATCTCCGATGTTTATGTACGTGCTGGTAACGGTATAGCCTTAACCGAGGTTTTTAGAAGGACAGTATAAACAAATGAACTTCCACAAGATTACTCCCACAACTCTAATAGAATGATAATTTTAGATGATAGATGTGTTTTGCACAATGCAAGCAATTTAAGCATGCTATATTGAGGAGGGTAATAGAATTCTTACACAGATCCTAAATCCAAGCAGGGTAGCACACAAATAAATCATCAAAGAATATGAAGATCCTATGAAAATATAATAGGTACGAGAGTTAACTTTCCAAGTACAGGTAGGAGAATAAGTTGAGTAACTACTTTCTTATTGGACTTGCCATTTTTAGTCATAACTAGCAACACCTATATAAATGAAGTATTGCCTCTTTGAACTCGAGGTTATAGAATACAGAATCAAGAAGTTATTTTTCTTTATTCTATAAGCGAGAGTATACTTGGAGCCTCTCATGTTGCTTCAATGTTAAAACATTTTTACTCTAGCAGTTATCTTCGTGACACTTAGAAAGGCCTTATCTTTGTTCTTCACAAAGTGCAGCCCGCATTGTCTACTGCCGAAAGCACTCTCACCAAAAAATGGCCGGAGACATAGTATTCTGCGGCGAGGGCAACACTTAAACAAACTAATATCATATATGCGTTTCTACATTGTTCCCTTATACTCCGCTTACCCTTACTATCCACTGCTCTCGTACTCCAAATCCTTTGGAATTACACACTCTAACACACTTTGTTAGCACCAAACTTCAATAGAAGGGCTAATCACAATCAATCCTGGTAATATTTTGAATCGTTTGTTGTAGCCCTTTTTACCATTCTTTACACCCTGAAGTAACAACTCTTCTAGCTCCATATGGTACCATCCATCTCATCCCCCATAATACTTATTTTTACAACCAAACCCAACCACAATTTACTATCACCTCTTCATTACTGACCATGTTTAGCAGATTTTTTGATCGTGTTTTCCATTCCACTTCTCCTCACATCCATTCTCATGATCACGCAAAGCACAATCCCTATTCTCATCCTAGAAGATTTTCCTTTACTCCTTTCTTAATATTTTCTACGAAAAGTCCTTCCCAGAACAAGTTTCCTAGTCCATTTGTAAGTCTCGCGTTCATACTCCTATTCAGTGGCAACTGTCATTTTTTTTTCTTTCTTATACATTTCCACACCATACCTTTCTTTCGAAACCTCAATCATTGGACTTTCACGCACTGTCGAACAACACCTGATGTGTTGTGTGTTAATAACTCTTTATCTGCTCCGCACCCTCCACCCTCCTTGACTTCTCCCCACTCCACTCATTGCCCATTCCCTTACCTTCCCTAACTTTACCGCCACCACCCCTCTCAATCACTTCACCCTTGCACCCTACCCTCAACCCCAA
This sequence comes from Trachelipus rathkii, assembly GCA_015478945.1. NCBI lineage: Eukaryota > Metazoa > Arthropoda > Malacostraca > Isopoda > Trachelipodidae > Trachelipus > Trachelipus rathkii. The sequence continues at coordinate 4,421 of JABUQX010127234.1, read as the reverse complement.
CCACGCTTCCTTCACATTCCCTTCGTCAGTCGTTCAGCCCAATTTTTCTTGTTCTGTTCACCTGACTTATTCTAGCAAGTGCTCTCAAACATAACTTAAATCCATTATAACCCATGTTACAATAGAAATATAACTATCCTTCACAGATTTAAGTCTTTCCACTTCCTTTTATCTTTTTTCTCTCTCTCATTCATTAATTATTGAACAATCTTGCATAAAACAATGATCTGATATTCCATCCCAACCTCCTCACTGATTAACCATAGTTACATACTTCAACGATCTCTTTCACGCAACATCAATCCTTACTTTGCGGAACTTCAATACCCGATCCTCTACTATTGTCAACTCCTAGTAATACATTAATGGATACTCTTGTGCCTCGAAGAATGTTATTAACTTACACACATACCTCTCTCGTCATAGAAATACAATGCATCTTCCTGGGCCATTCTCATTTTCGTCACTGCACCTCCAAAGGCACCTTGTGTTATAACTCTCTACCCATCTCTGTTTTTCGATCACTGAAACTATCCTAAGCCATTCGAGAGTTGCCAACACCAATCATTCTGAATGTGCCTCCTACTCAGCACTCCATCACCAAAAACATCAATTCACTATTACTTTTATCCCTGGGAAAGTAATTCACCACCCTCTCTCTCTCTCCTGATCTCACGCCTCTGGACTATTGGGGGTGTGACCAAACTTTACATACTAATATGACCTTCTCAAAACCTTAAATTAACCATGTAGCTACGCTTATTGTTCACACAACACAAAATCCACCATAGCTCATGTGTCACAAAGTCATCTTCAAGCTTAATTGTAATCACAACTTTACTTACAAATCACCACCTAACTGCATTACTGGCCCATCGGAGCCATACTATCCTATACCTCACCATAACCTCATCATTTTCACCTCTCCAGACCCTACCCTCGTCTTCACCTCTTTGCGTTTCATCTTTGTTGTTTAGTCATCAGGAAGCAAATTTAACAATATCTCACCCCTTTCTAAATACACTTTCAGCTCTCTCCTCTTCGCCATTTTTTTCTCTAACATTCCATGTTCCCAGATGTTTCATCTAGTTTCCCCGAAAGGTAGACGGTGCTTCCTGCTGTCAACGCGCAGGTCACCGAGGCAATAATATTGCATTCCCAAGAATAAAGATAAGATGGTAGCGAGTCCACAATCCCATCTACCAACTGTCGTTGGGGTGGTCTCTCCCTTTAATTTGAGCACAAAGGCCCACACGCTTATTATGATATGGGAATTATTTTCAACTTCACACGGGATATAAATATTTATTAAATAAATTCTCGTTTGGTATAAGAGATTTAATGGTAGTGATTAAGTAGGATCGTGAAGAGAGGAGGAAGAATAGCAAGAGCTGCTTACGAGCTAGAATCATGGGAATGATTATGGATAAGGCGCAATTTGAGGGGCGTCCGAACCATTGAGCACTGAGACATCATGAAATGTACGGCCAACACTCCATATGCTCAATGGTGGGTAATCCCCTTCATGCTCATCGCCTTCAGTAGCGCTACTTTAATCTTACAACCAAGCATAGCAGAGCACATATTCCATAATATATATACTATATATATATATTATAAATATATATATACTATTATATAATTATATATATATAACCTCATATTATATATTCATATATATATTATATAATATATATATATATAAGTATAGTGCTATAATTATTCCATATACTATTTTACTATACAATAATACCTACAGTAGGAGGTATATAGGGATAAATAACCTTTTGTGTTGTGTGTGTTTGTGACTTGTGTGATCAACTAAAATTTGTGAATATAATTATTTAACTCTATATGTAATATTTTATTACTGTGACTTTTTATTAATGTGAAAAAGTATATTTTAAATTTATTTCTTCTCTCTCTTCTCTCGCTCTGTCGGTCTCGTGGCTGCTCGGTCTGGGGCGGGGGGGGTCGGGGTCGGGTCGGTCAATCTCTCTCTCTCCCCTCACTCTCTCTTCGTACGACTACTCGTGGTCCTCTCTCTCTCTCCCCACACGCACCTCATCTTGTAACATTGCATATGCTCTCTCTCTCTCCCTCTCTCTCCTCCTCTCTCGTCTATCCTTCGGGGTTTCTCATATCTGCTGCATCAGGGTCTCGATCACTCGTCTTCTTCTCTCTCATCTCTGTGTTCGGGGCTCGTCTCTCTCTCTCTCTAAATCTCCTGCTCCACCCCACCTCCATCCTTCCTCACTCTCCCCTCATCGTCTCTCTCCCTCTCCTCCTCCTCCCATTCCTCTCCTCCTTCCTCCTTCCCTCTCCTTCTCTTCAATCTCACAAATCTAATCTTTCTTTCTCTCTGCTCTCTCCTCTTCTCTCTCTCTCGGTCTCTCTCTCTCTCGTCTCTCTCTCTCCTCTCCCTCTCTCTCCTCCTCCTCTCCTCTCTCCTCTCCTCCCTCCACGCTCCTCTCTCCCTATGCGCTGATCTTCTGCAATAACTTATCTCTCCCTAAAAGTGGCACAATATCTTTTTTTACTGCCAGTCTACTCCTACACGTATTTGCTTGTGTAGTATTCTAAATGTCGCTTCGTTTCCTATCTTTTTTCACCAAATTCCTCCCATCTTGTACACTCTTATTCTCTTGCAAATAATTTATCCTCAATCTCACTCGGTCCTCGAAGTCATTCACAATCTTTCGTTTTAACTTCTTGTATTTTGTCCTCTCAACTTACTCTTCTGTTCTTTATTTTACGACTTATAAAAGCTTCTCCCAATTTGACGAATCGCTCTCGCTGTCTCTGTTTCATTTGTTCGCTCTCATTCGTATCTCTTCTCAATTCTGTAAAATAGACAAGAGGTTCTTTTACTCTTGGTAATTCTACTTCATTTAAACTTGGATCACCTCTTCCGAATTGCTCTTTCTTCTTCCTCACTTCCTCTTCCAGCATTTAGTAATTCCTCTGTCTCCACTCTCTTCTTAATTCTCTCTCATCTTCCTTCTTCTCTTCTCTCTTTGGGTTTTCCCTTAACCTCTCCTCTACTCTCTCATCGCTTCTTCTCTACCGTTTGCCCTCTAAAGTTCGAACTAGTACTACAATTTCGTTGGTCTCCCTATCTTACTCGTCACTAACTCCTACTCATCAGTCTTAATTTTCATATACTACACTCAACTCTTCCATCAACGACATCCATTACTTTCTTCTGTAAAACCTCTCTCTCTTTTTCCTGGTATATCTATCGACAGTACTATAAATATCGGATTCCATCTTCAACCACATCTTCTTCTCTCTCTCCTTTGAATAACAATTGGGTTAACTTCTCTGTTCATCACCAACATTATATTGAATTTTAAGGTCTCTTCCGTGATAAACCCATATTGATATCTTATTTTCCCTTGCACACGCCTCCATAATCTCAGCAGTCACCATAGTACCTACGTTACTCATACGCTTCAACTGTTGTCTTTGCTGTTTGTTATCATTTAGTCCAAATTCACTGATATTACTTTGCACTCTATTAACCGCTTTTTCTCTAACTGCTTTATGTGTTTCTATGCTACCAAACAGATACAAGGCATCTCTCCTCTCCTCTCTCTCTCTCTTCTCTCTCTTTCTCTCTCTTTCCTCTCATCTTCTCTCTCTTTTTCTCTCTCTCACCTCTCGACTTGCTCCACTCTCCTCGTCTCCTCTCTCTCTCTTCTCCCTCCTCTTTCCCTCTCTCGTCTCTCATCCCTCCATCCTCTTCCTCGTCTCTACTATATTAGTATATATATATATATATATATATATATATATATTATATATATATATATATATATATTATATATATATAAGGCTGTAGACAGGGGTTCAACCCCCGTACACCCACTCCAAAAAATAAAAATTATTTAAAACCGTGTTCAATTTATTTTGTGATTTCCTTAAGTCCTTTTTTAACCTTAATAATAACAATAATATAAACGTTAATCCCCAGCTTAGTATTGACTCGCCGACTCTAAGGAGAGAGGACGCTGGTTCAGTCCTCCGCGTAGGCAGTTGGTAGGTTTAATCCTTCCTGGGGGGGGGCTAAGAATTAAAAAACGACTGCAAACCACGTTGGGTGGGCTGGTTTGGGATGCGGCCTTAGTTTCGATTTCCTGTAGTCCCCCGTGGTTAAGCCCACCCTTGAAAAATTGATAAAGCACGATAAAAGGGGAATGTTTTTTTATAAAATATTGTAATATAATAGTTAATAAAATGAAGAGTAATTTATTAATGGAATGAAGGAGAATATGTTTGGTTTGTGTCCGTAACGATTTACTTAGGTCAGTGACTGTTCCTCTCATATTATATAAAATATTTATATAGAAAAAGGACTTTTAAATATAAGGTTTCCAAGTTTGCAGATGATGCAAATTAAATTACCTCAGTAAGGATAA
>JABUQX010127233.1:10000-31457 GCA_015478945.1 Trachelipus rathkii | reverse complement strand
ATAAGAGTTATACATATATATATATATATATATATATATATATATATATATATATATATATATATATCCCAATAATTGTAATAGACCCTCTTGAAAAAGGTAAAAATCATAAAATTTTACAAATCTGTGTTACACACAATTCTCACAAATACGATGTGATATGCAAAAACCGATTACATTTTTGGAATCAGCACATCAATAATCAATTGTGAAACCCCGTCCAAGAAATTTCATATTTACCAGTGTTATATACAAAGTAATAAAAACAAAAAGTAAAATAACTATTTCTTACCGTAGTAAAACTATCTAAGGAGCAGTATGATGATGAAAATTAGTAAAGTCTGTAAAGCAAAGATATTAAAACTAAACTTCATTTGAATAAGTTTAAGGTTAAAATGACAGAATATTAGCAGCAGTTCTCCATTTTCAGGGAATAACCCATTTCTTGTGGCTTCATAAAAATTTCCTCCTGTTCTAAATATTCTTCACTCTCGACTGATGACGGTGGAGCTGAAAGGTATTTTTTTGCTATGCTAGTTCTTTCAAATTCATAAAACTATTTCAGTGCTTTTCCACCAATTGAAAGGGAATATCATTGTCTTCACTGGTCAAAGTAGGCAAACTTATATATCTGTTTATTTTTTTATGTAATTCCGTATGTAGCCTTTTTACTTTATAATAATCACATCGTCAGAAGAATGGGACTTTTCTTTTTTCACTCTCACTTTCTTTCTGTGCATGACGATTTTGATGCCACAATTTCTTTAAACAATCCATTAAAGAAGTGGAAATGGAACCTTCAGCTTCACTCTTCCCACTACGTAAATCATCGTAAGCAGAAGAGTCAGGAGCTAAATTTTCATGCATTTCTCTTTCCATGCCCCAAACACCATATTTTTTACTGATTCATCTGATTCCTGTTGAAAATTAGCTTGAATCGCAGGTAGATTCAAGAAAGTAGCTACACACAAAGATTTATCACATAGAAACTTAGAAAAAGTCTTTTTCTACTGATTTTTAAGCCTTCAACGAGTGTAATTATTCCACTGAAGCCTTTGCTTTTAATTGCCTTATTTAAAAATAAATTTATTGCTAAAATGGAAGGGATCACTTGGGCGACTGTTACTCACCATTTAATGCTTGTTTTAGTGATGTTGTCAAATGGCCCAAGTAAATGGAATAATTTTTCTACAACATCATCGACATTTATGCATCGCTTGTTCAAACAATCTTTTTAAGCATATTCGGTTCCAGCGTGTAGAAACGTCTTGAATTTATGTTGTTTGACATTCAGCTGCATCTAAAGTTTTAAGCTTTGCAGCTGCTGCTGAATGGTGAAAACGAGAGGATATGCTTCTGCAAGCAAATAAAATATCTTTAACAGACTTCTGACATAATATTGGATCGTGAATGCATAGTTGCATCATGTGAATAAAACATGAAATTGATAGCAAGCCACTCTCCCATACCAGCTACCATGTTTGGTCCATTATCCCGTATCACTAAATGAATTCTATTTTTTTAGAATATTGAAAAAATGTCAAAGGCCCTTATAGGATCCGACAAATGACAAAGATTTTCGCCATATTGGCTACAAAATTGGCTATATTTTTATTTTTGAAAATTTTTTGAAAGTGGAGTTTTTAAAATTTCAATTTTAAATTGGAAATAACTTTCCCTTATGTTGACGTAATTTTTTGTTTTATAAACCTCAATATTCGGCCCGAATAGTTCGGGCAAAAGCCGAATACCGAATATTCGGCATTTTGGCCGAATAGGCCGAATATCGAACACTCACCGAATATTCGCGATCCCCAATATATATATATATATATTATTATACATATATATTATTATTATTATTATTATTATTATTGGTTATTATTATTATTAGCATACATATATTATTATTATTATTATTATTATTATTATTATATATTATATATATATATTATTATTATATATTATTATATATATATATATATATATATATAGTTATTATAAAATGATATTATTATATATTATTATATATATTATATATATATTATTACATATATATATATTATTATATATTATTATATTACATATACATATATATTATTATTATTATTATTATTATTATTATTATTATTATTATTATTATTGTTATTATTAGGTTATATATGTTATTACATATATATATATATATATATATATATATATATATATATATATATATATATATATATATATATATATATATATATATATATATATATATATATAGAGAGCCACCGGAGTAGGATGTGCTAAAATTTAGTTCCAGGCTCACGTTTACAATAAAGTTCGATACCGCTTAAGCTTGGCTTATCTATATAAATTTAAATAGATTAAATAGTTGAAGCTTGTGAGTAACTCATATTAGCGCTTCACGCTTATGATAAGCCTATATTGTGAGTGATTGTGCTGTATAAATGCACTTCGTACATCATTTTGGAAATAAGAAATAGTCTTTACTGCTATTTAGCTATAAGTGAATTACTCATATAATATTTGCAAATGTGATGTCAAATATTTGTTTGGCTTTAGTTTACGCATAAACTGTGCAGTTTGGAAGGTGTATTTCATGATAAAGATTTTTCTAAATATTTTTCTCCATTACACGTTGAAGAGTGAAATGCGACGTCTCCTATGAAACTGTTTATATTTATGGTAACTCGTCTGACTAAGTTATTTTCTGTGAAGAAACTCTGTAAGTGACACAGGAACATTTTTGTATGCTCAAAACTAATCCTGCACTCTGATGTTTATATATAAAAAGTCTAACATATTTTGAAAGGCTACGCTCACTCACATATTATATATACTGGTTTATATAAATACTCAACAACGTATATTTGATACTATTTATTTCCATGTTTGAGAAGTAAACGAAATTGGAAAGAATTACTATTTGTAAACTATATTGTAGCATTAAGAAATACGCAAGAATATTCTATATAAGGAATTGACACAGTTGGAAAGAATGGTCATACCGTGACTAGGACTCCAGAATTGCTTGTTATATTCATAAAATTAAAAATCTGGCCCAAGAACGACGAATTGGATCCGGAGGGTAAAACAGGAACTTTAATTTTTTATAATATATATGCTGTATGGAACTTTGAAATTCGGCATCAGCATTTTCGTCAAAAGATTATATCAACGACCAACATAATTTTTCTTCATCGACATTGGAAGTCGAGAGATTTTTTCTTCATCGATTTTTAATCATTTTGCGGCATCATTTTGCTTATGGAAAAGTGGTTGATCTAATCTATGGTATTTAAAACTAGTAAGGTATATGTAAGTAATCTCTGATAAGGGATTGGAGGTAATAGTTTACATTTATTTATTGTATAAATTTTGTGAAATAATTTATCCATTCAGTGTAAAAATATTTTGTTTTATATATAAAGAAAACAGAGTCTATTGTGAATTAATTTTTATATATGTATATAGCATTTTAAAGAATTTTAAATAATTAAATAAAGATTAATAGGTAAATAAGGTTTTAACGGGGGTAAATTTTAAAGAAAAAAGAAGGGAGAGGGGGGAGGAGGGTTGTTTTATTTTTTTTTATTTTTTTGTCATTCGTATTTGTTAATTATTTTCGTGTTTTGATATTAAATAAAATACATATTTTATAGATATAGGTGATTTTAAGGAATTTTAAATGATATAAAGATTTTAATAGAAAAAGGTTTTTAGCGGGTGTAAATTTTAAGAGAAAGAAAGGAGAGGGAGAGGGAGGGAGGAGGGGAAAAGGGGGAGGGGGTGTAGGAATAAATATAAATTGTAGAGTGTGGGTTTTAACCTTGTGTTTTATATTATCATTTTAACTTTTCTTGTTGTTATTGTTGTTGTGTGGTAAATTTGGGGAGCGGGGTGGTGGCCTTAGGTGTTGGGAGGAGCCTAAGGTGGGGGGTCCCATAAAGCGGGCAGCCTGAGTGTATATAATAAAGAAGGGAAAAGATGGGGAGGAGAGAGGTAATTAGAGTGGGATGTATGAACGTGAGGGGGGTAAACGAGGATTTGAAGAGGGAGGAAATGGGGTTAATGTTTGAAGAAAAAAGGTTGGATGTGTTGGGGATAACTGAAACTAAGTTGAAGGGAAAGAGGGAGGTGGACTTTGGAAAATACAAGGGGGTGATATCAGGGGTGAATGAGAGAGTGAGGGCGAGGGAAGGGGTGGGAATAGTTATGAGGAAAGAGGTGTGGGATAAGGTAAGGGTGTGTAGTCAGGTGAGTTCCAGGATAATGTGGGTGAAAGTGAAATTTGGGAGGGTTTTTATATGCGCATATGTACCAGTGAATGGAGCGAGGAGGAGGAGAGAGAAAGATTCTGGAGTGAGTTTTTGAGGAGTGTTGGGAAAGTTTTGGGGTAATGATAAAATTTGTCTATTGGGAGATTTGAATGCAGGAGTGGAAGGAGGGGGTGGGGAAGAATAATAGGACCATTTGGGGTAGGAGAGAGGAATGTTAGGAAGTCTGTTAGAGTTGTGTGCTGAAAGAAGAATGATAGTGGGGGAATACTTGGTTCAAAAAAGTGAGAATCATAAGTATACATGGAAGAGTGAGATAACGGGGGGGATGGATTATGTGTGTGTGAATGGGAAGGATAGAGGCAGATTGCTAGATGTAAATGTATTTAGAGGGGCGGGAGGGGGATATCGGATCACTATGTGGTTGTTGAGGATAAGGGTGGAGGAGAGGTGATGGTTAGGAAAGGGAGAAAAGAGGAGAGTAGAAGTGATAAAGGTGGAAAATTGGAGGAGATAGTGTGTAGGAGGGAGTTTAGGAGAGGTATGGAGGATAGGTGGAGAGACGTGAGAGGGACAGGAATGGGGGAGGTGGAGGGGGAGTGGAGGAGATTTAAAGAGGCAGCATGTGAAGAGGCTAGAAGGGTATGTGGAGTAAAAAGGGTGGGTGCAAGCAGAAGGAAAGGGAGTGAATGGTGGAATGAGGCAAGAAGGAGGTGGTGAAAAAGGAAAAGGAGGCTTTATGTGAAATGGTTGAAGTAGGAGAGAGGAAAGTTGGGAGGGAACATAGAAGGGTTAGAGTGGAAGCAAAGAGGGCGTTGTGGAGGACGAAGAGAAGAGCAAAAGATGAGTGGTGTAGAAAGGGGACGGAAAATTTTGAATCGGGGAGCAAGATGTTCTGGAAAGAAGTGAATAGAAAAAGTAAGAAGAAGGAGGGGTTGGGGAGAGGATTAAGGGAGGAGATGGGAGGGGATAGGAGGAGAGGAAAGGGTGAGGAAGGGGGGGGGGGTATTTTAGTGGATTATTGAATGAAGTGGGTGGGGGAGGGGAGGAAGATTTTGCAAGAGGTGAGGTTGGGGAATGAATGGGGAGGGAGGGGGAGGATGAAATACGAATGGTGGAGAAAATTATTAGGGCCGTGAATAAAAAAGGGAAGTCCGCAGGTTTAATGGTGTGAGAATGGAAATGCTGCAGAAGGGAGGTATAGGGGTGAGGAATGGCTGATAGGTTATTTAATATATGTTGAGTGAGTGGTGAGGTACCACAGATTGGAGGATGAGTGAGTTTAGTCCCCTGTGTTAAGGGGGAAGGGGATAGGGATGGAATGTGGGAATTATAGAGGTATATGTCTTTTTAAGTGTGGTAGGGAAAGTATATGTAGGGGAGAATACTGATTGAGAGAGTGAGAGGTTTAACTGAGGGGAGAATGGGGGAAGAACAAGGAGGATTTAGGGAGGGAAGAGGGTGTGTGGACCAAGTGCTTACACTAAAGATGCTTGTGAGAAAAGTATAGAGAGGAAAGGGAGAGTGTGTGGGTGTTTTTTAGATTTAGAGAGAGCATATGATAGAGTGAAGAGGGGGAATTGTGGAGAGTGTTGGAGGAAAATGGGAGGGGGGCAAATTAGGTAAAGGTATTAGGCCTTTATAGAAATAGTAGAATGTGTGTGAGAGTGTTAGGGAGGGGGAGAGTGAGATGTTTGGGGTGGTGAGGATTGAGGCAGGGTGTGTAATGTCACCGTGGCTTTTTAATTTGTTTATGGAGAGTGTTTGCAGAGGAATGGTGAGGGGAGGGGAGGGGGGTGGAGTTGACGAATGGGAATGATAGAAGGGAAGTGAACATGATACTGTTTACGCGGACGATACTGCCCTTGTGGCGAAGAACGTGGAAGGGCTGAGATTTGGAGAGGGAGTTTGAGAGAATGTGTGGACAAAAAGGGGCTTAAAATAATCCAGGTAAGAGCAAAGTGTTAGTGTTTGAGGAGGAGGAAAAAGAGGAGGGGGAGGGGTCAGAGGTTAGAGAGTGTGGCATTAAAGAAGTAAAGATCTTTAGATATTTAGGGGTGGACTTGGGTAAGTGGGGAGGGATGAAGGAGGAGATAAAACATAGAGTAGGAGAAGGAATGAGAGCTTTGAGTAGTCTGAGAGAATTATGGAAGGGGGGGATTTATCACAGAAAGTTAAGATAAGTATGTTTGAAAAAATTTGTGTACCAGCGGTGTTGTATGGGTGTGAAACGTGGGGGTTGAATGCCAGGTCCAGGAAGAAGTTGGAAGTATTTGAGATGAAGGGGTTGAGAGCGGTTTGTGGGGTAGAAGGGAGAGGATTAGGAATAGGGGGGTGAGGGAGAGATGTGAGTGGAGGAATGGGTTGGTGGGAAGAGCGGAGAAGGGAATGTTAAGATGGTATGGGCATCTAGTGAGAATGGAGGAACAGAGAGTGGTTAGGAGAGTTTGGGAGGCGGAGGGGATAGGAAGGAGAGGAAGGGGGAGACCAAGAAGGAGGTGGATGGATGGAATAAAGGAGATGCTGGAGGAGGGAGGATGAGGGAGGAAGAGGGTAGGGTGTTGGCGAGAGATAGAGTGGGGTGGAGGAGGTGGGTGAGGGCGAGATGAGAGGAAGTGTGAATGTGAATGAGAGAGGCTGTTCGTACCACTACCCCGCTCAAGCGGGAAAAAAGTGTAAGTAAAATAATAATAATAATAATATATATATATTATTATATATTATTATTATTATTATTATATATAATAATATATATATAGTATATATATATATTGCTATTATTATTATATATATTATTATATACATATTGTTGGCTATTATTATTATTATATTACATAACTATAGGCTATATATATATTATATTGGTTATATATTATTATTATATTATTATTATATATATATATATATATATATATATATATATATATATATATATATATATATATATTATATATATTATTATTATTATATATATATATATATATATATTATGGCCTTTTTAAATACTCAACCGTTCTACCTCTGGGCACGGGACTATATAAAGAGATAGTTGGGGTGTAAATAAAAATAACCTAAGTAAAAAAAAATGTTAAACTCCCAATCCTATATGTTCTCATAGATTATATTCATAGGATGAATAGGAAAAAACTGATTGAATTTTTCATTAACGACAAAATATTTGGACTTTTTTTCATTATAATATTGCTTTAAAAAAACAATCGCAGAGGATTTTTTGTTTTTAAATATTATTTGTCCCTTCGAGATATTGACACAAATATTTTTTTTTTTTTAATTTCCCATTAAAAAAAATATGAATAAAGATACGGAAAAGCACTCGAAATCGACGTTTGAGGACTCTCCCAGTGCTGCATTTTGCCTTTTGTTACATGTAAATTCGATGAAAATTATGAAAATTACTCAAAAAATAAAATTTTGAGAATTTTGCCAAAAATTCTACGAAAAAAACCCATTGTCTATTCCAAATAAAGGAAGGTTCTCAGAACAGTAATTACTCATTAGTTATAATCATTTACAATTATGCAGAAATAATACTCTTAAAATTGCAGTTTTTAAAACGAATATTTTTTTTTTAAAAGGGTACGGTTTTGATCGCAAAAAAATAACAAAAAACAGTCGCATCTCTCTCTCTCTCTCTCTCTCTCTCTCTCTCTCTCTCTCTCTCTCTCTCTCTCTATATATATATATATATATATATATATATATATATATATATATATATATATATATATATATATATATATATATATATATATATGATAAGACTATACAGATACCTGCATGTAACTAAAGAACTACACGTCCTACACTAAAATAAATGACATTTTTGGAATCAGTGGACAATTTTATCGAAGAATTTAATTTTTAGGGGGGTTTTGGGGGCTTTTTAGTGGGCTGGAGCCGTTGGAGGGACAGCGAAGTCCCCCCCGTCGTCCCCCGTTAGGCCGACAGACTCCGACAATTATGGTATTCGTTTAATTTAAAAAAAATATCAAAAACCTGAATCGCGCAAACGAGACAATGTTAAAAAAACACTTATTGGCAATATTAATACTAAACTAACTTTTTAACTTGGACAAAAATAATTATTGACGACTTTCGGGAAGCAGACACGGAAATTTGAATTCTTATCGTACACCTAGTATACTGTATTAAATTACATTAGTAAAAATATGAAAATCTTACTTTAAGCCTTTTCTAATTTATTTTTAACATTTTCTGCAGTAAAATTCTTCGCTGATTACAAAAATGTCATTTGTTTTAGTGTAGGATTTCTAGTTCTCTAGTTACATGCAGGTATCTTTGTAAAGTCTGACATATATATATATATATATTATATTATATATATATATATATATATGATATATATATATTTAAAAATATATATTATATATATATATATATATATATATATATATATATATATATATATATATATGTATATATATATTTTTTTTTTTTTTTGTATATATGTATTTATTATATAATATATATATATATATATATATATATATATATATATATATATATATATATATATATATATATATATATATATATATATATATATATATATATATATAAAGAAACCTAATTACTGAAAAATTGTCATTATAATCTGAAAACCACCAAGTTAGTATTAATAAAATTTGTTATAGAATTTTAACCGAGACATTAAAATAGAAATAAACGACGAGACAGTTTAGAAAGAATCGACGGACGACATATGTTCGGCGCAACTGATACATACATCCAATAAGGTAAACCTCTTTCGTAAAGAATACATTTGAAGAGACAATTCGAAGCTCCAATGATTTCTTTGGTTTGCGGAAGTGTTGCGATAAACCCATTTAAAGTATATGTTATTAAAATAACTGAAAATATTACTCAATAAATATGTAAAAATAATTAAATAAATATATGATTATTTAATTAGTTTGGAGAAACTCATCTAAACACTAAATATTCTAAGCAGTCAGTTATATATATAATATATATATATATATATATATATATATATATATATATATATATATATATATATATATATATATATATATATATATATATATATATATATATATATATATATATATATATATATATATATATATATATATATATATATATATATATATATATATATATATGTATGCCCAATTAATTTTTACTGAACAAAGTTCCTCAGATGTTTTTTACTTCAGTGTTCAATGTTTTTTTTTTCTTTTCTGATAACCATGTGGCGTCTGGGGCAGGAGGCTGCTAGCCCCACTGAGGAATCCTAAGCAGCCTCCGGGAAGAAACGCCACTTCATCGTGACAATGCTCACTCTCTTTAACATCTATTATTATTCTTCAATTGAAGGTGGTTATTCAAGACCAGAACATAACCCTTTCAAATTGGTGACCTCAGAGTGACATGTGCCAATGGAGTGGCACAACGAACACCAGCAAACAACCATTCAAATGTGATTACGAACACCCATCAAATCACTGGAACAACCAATCAAATCGCTTCTGTTATGCCACTTCAGCCTGGTCATCCTGCGCCACCCGTACCGTACTCAAGCTTCGCAGAAGCCAGACCAACTGCCAGTAAGAGTACAGAGTGGTCGAAACCTCTCAGTGACCCACGTGTGCACACCCAGCTCACCTGACAGTTAGCTACGCTACTTCCCGGACGTCCTTCCAGGTCCAGAGAGCGGATGTGCTCGCGGCATTGTCACTGGGGGAGTTCTGTGGCATCTGGGGCAGGAGGCTGCTAGCCCCATTGAGGAATCCTAAGCAGCCTCCGGGAAGAAATGCCACTTCATCGTGACAATGCTCACTCTCTTTAACATCTATTAATATTCTTCAATTGAAGGTGGTTATTCAAGACCAGAACATGACCCCTTCAACCACAATCATTTTTTTACCTCTCTCTCTCTCTCTCTCTCTCTCTCTCTCTCTCTCTCTCTCTCTCTCTCTCTCTCTCTCTCTCTCTCTCTCTCTCTCTCTCTCTCTTATACTCCCTCGCTTTCTTTCTCTCTCTTCTCTCTTCTTCTCTTCTCTTCTCTCTCTCTCTCTCTCTCTCTCTCTCTCTCTCTCTCTCTCCTCTCTTCCTCTTCTTCCTCTTCTTCTTCTTTCTTCTTCTCTTCCTCTCTCTCTCCTCCTCCTCTCTCTCTCCTCTCTCTCTCTCTCTTCTCTGATATAAACAGACAAACATAAATAAAGCTCATCTAGGAGGGCACAAACCATCAACCTTTGTGCTAACAATAATATTTCTAGAAATAGATAGAATATCCATAACTACGGGAACTTACTGTAGCACAGTTTAACGGAATCTTGTTAATCTTGAATTAAATAAAGCACCTAAACCTGAACAGTAAACACTTGTTTAAACACACACACACGCACACAATGCACACACACGCAAACACACACACACACGCAAACACACACACACACACACACACACACATATATATATATATATATATATATATATATATATATATATATATAAGGAGGTAACGTATCTAAATATAAATTGATTATTAGAAAAATATTGCTACGGTACTCAACAAGCCTGTTCATAAGAGCATTAAACAGACACACACGCGCGCGTCATCATCAACACAATATTACATATGGTTATTATTGGAGTTACATATTATACATATACATATATAGCATAGTTATATATATATATTATAGCTTATATATATAATATTCAATATATATATTTTTTTTTCTTATCCTTCATATACATATATTATTTATATATAGATAATAATATATATATTTTGTTACATTAGGAGCATATATAAATCTATATATATTATATTAATATTATTACTATAAATTATTATTATATATATATACATATAGAAATTTTTACATGTATATATAGGTATTTTTATTACTATATATATATATATATATATATATATATATATATATATATATATAGAGAAAATATAGATATATATATATATATATATATATATATATAGAGAGAGAGAGAGAGAGAGAGAGAGAGAGAGAGAGAGAGAGAGAGAGAGAGAGAGAGAGAGAGAGAGAGAGAGAGAGAGAGAGAGAGAGAGAGAGAGAGAGAGAGAGAGAGAGAGAGAGAGAGAGAGAGAGAGAGAGAGAGAGAGAGAGAGAGAGAGAGAGAGAGAGAGAGAGAGAGAGAGAGAGAGAGAGAGAGTATTTTCGTAACAAGCCTATTCATAAGAGCATTAAACTCTAGGAAATTGTTAGAAATGCGCAAGATTCTGTCATGCGAATTTTTTGCCTCTTGGCAAAATGATTCAAAAGAAAATAATATCAATAAATAAAAATACATAAATTTACCTCTTACAAGATTTCTGTTGAAATAAGTAAAATGATAAAATTAAAATATGATTGAAAATAAATAGAAATGAAAACATAAAATATATATTATTACTGATGGAAAGTGAATAGATAATTGAATATGATAAGAAATCAAATTCTCTTAGTTTTGAATATATATATATATATATATATATATATATATATATATATATATTTATGATATATATATATATATATATATATATATATATATATATATATATATATATATATATATATATATATATATATATATATATATAAACCAAGGTAAAATCTTGACTGTCGGTCCCAATGAAACTCAGTATATAGAGAAAATAGTTGCAATGTGTAACCAACGCACTTTATGTGCGTATTTCTGGTACAAACCAGTTGAGAACTTGTACCCAATGATTCTTAGAAGGTTATGAGTGTTTATGTAAACTAAATTTTCCTACATATTATAAGATCATGAAAGTGACTGTTTTAATTTTTTTTATTATTTAAAATTAAAATAACCAATCAGATTGTAGTTGCTTAAACCGTCAGAGTTCCTTGGCAAAAGCCGGGAAAAGGGAACAGGGAGTCTGAACACTACCTTTGATTGAGAAGACAGGGCAGTGACCCTGCTCTCAAGAATTATATAAGTTAAAATATAACATAAAATATTGAGATTTTCATATTAAGAGTGAGTTTAATAATTTATGTAGGGAAGAATTTGATTTCTTTGGTCATACCTTTCTGTGTACACTTGCCTACAAATAATCATAATATAGTAAATATCATATAATAAAGGTCCAAATTATAGAGATCTATTTTAATAACTTTCTTAATGAAGAAATAATAACAGATCCGGGCCTAAATTAATCACTGAACCTATTAAAAAAAATTACCCTCTTTGTGGTGATCCGAATACAGTGATGTTAATAAAAAATTAAAAAGAAGAAGCTTTCTTTAAATCACCCATTTAATATCAGTATGAATCTGGTTGATTAAATTAATTGTGTCATAACAATTAAGGAGATCATCTCGGTTCAGAATTCTGGTGAACCCCTCGTGACACCCCCCCAAATCTTTCTGATAACCGGTTAATTAACAATATTAACAGCGGTGATAATTAAAAAGTGAAAAATACCTAACCCAAGTGAAATGTTTTAATTGTATGATTTAAACTCAAGTCTCGAGAAGGTACAGCTTAAGCTATCAGTGTAAGTGTATAATGTGAAGAAATAGTTTATAAAAAGTCGTTATTCAATGAAAACAAAGAACACTTTCAAAAATTTCACTGCACATGAAAAAAAAAAAAAAAAAGGGGGGGGGAATAACTTATTTCTTATACCCACCCAAAACCACTCAGTCGAAAATGCCTCACCCTGTATATATATATATATATATATATATATATATATATATGTATATATATATATATATATATATATATATATATATATATATATATATATATATATATATATATATATATATATATATATATATATATATATATATATCGTGTATATGAAAATACTAAATAAAGATTGGCAAACTTAATTAAAAACATTTAATGAAATTAAACCAAGAGAATTTATTTGATAAATAAAGATTAGGTCTGAGATTAAATTACATTGGATAAATCGTTACATGGCACAATGTTTACTAAAGCTATGTAGTTAATTAAAATGAAGTTGAATAGATAACGTCTGCGATGCAGAATTTCTCACGTTGTACTTGGGGGAAAATCTTCATTCACATCCGGAGACCCATGTATAATAAATAAATGAACAGAACATCATTTATGTCATTAACGCAGATGAATTAATTACACTTATCGGTACTGAATTTGAAAAATTTCAGTTAAAGTGTTTAAGCCTCTCTAATATTCAAAACTAGGCAATATCAACCTTTTTGAAAGCTTTAAAACTTAAATCATAATGCATCCAGCATATTCTGTGAATAATTATTAATTAAAGAAAATTATAAAGCATTTAAGTTTAAAATTCTGTTTAGTTACCAAACTCGCATACATAAGAAGGGAATTGAACTTGTGACGGTGGTAAACAGACGCTTCAGATTCGATCCAGTTTAGTATTGTAAAATCAAACACATTTTATCAAAACTTTTGCTTATGAACTATTTATTCATTAAAAAAATAGCATAAAAAATGTTGTTTTCAAATAAGAACACACAATACCATATGCAATACAAATGTTTGGTATTTATCTTATAATAAAATAGCAATCGTGAGAATGTGGAAAAAAAAGATCTGATTTAATATATATGCAAATAAACTTGGATCAGATTGTTAGAATAATAAATTAAAAACATAAAAAATATATGCATATTATTAAAAATTGTTTGCATAGGTAATTATCTAAAAACATTTGGAGAAATCGGGCACAGATCGTGACGAATCATTTCGAGATTTATTTGAAATAATAAGAGTTAAAAAGATTGATCTGATGCTGGGATTATTACTTATCCTCGATTTCGTTCAATGTGATAAAGATAAGCTTACATTCAAGCTCGATGACGTCGCTCTAGGGCGCTGAGAAAGGTAAATAGACCACTAAAGACCAAAAGTTTCCCTTCAGGAATTGATTATATATATATATGTGTTTGATTTTTCTAAAGTGAATTTGAAGTTTTTCACACGTAAAATCATTTTTCAAGGAATACGGTTTTTAATCTCATTTTTAACAGAAAACAAATCACTTTATGATTTAAAAAATAAAAAAAAATCATTTAACTTCAAGGTAATACAAGGTTTTTAATCATTTTTATCAGTTAATTAATAAAATGGGTATGAGCAATTAAATCTCTGTCCCTTCTGTTATCTCGTCTCTCTCTCCTCTCTCATCTCTCTCTCTCTCTCTCTCTCTCTCTCTCTCTCTCTCTCTCTCTTCTCTCCTCTCTCACCAATCGCACGCTGACCAACGAATGATAACAATACCATCGTATACAATACGTATTATGTGCAGATGTAACTAAATCAAAATGCAAAATTGAAAATAGATGATTAATTCGTAATAACTCAATGTAAATTTTATTAGATGAATTAATTTCACACTATTTTGAAATTATCTTTAACTATACTAGGGAAGCGTTTTGCTTCCATGATATCTCATGGACAGCCGCAGCCGGGTTAGAATACTTATTATATTTAATATATATATATATATATATATAATAATATATTTATATACTATATATATATATATATATAATATATACCTATATATATATATTATATCTATATACTAGTATATATATATTAAATATATAATACTATATAATATATATATTATAAAATTATATTATATATATATTATAATAAATATATATCATATTATATATATATATATATATATATATACTATATACTATCATATATATATTTATATAATATATATATATTTATATGTATATATATATATATATATATATATATCATATATATATATACTGTAATATATATATTTATATTATATATATACGGTACTATATATAATATATATAATTATTATAATATATTATATATTATATATATATCTTGCCAGACAAATATGTGTGATAAATATGCTTTATTAATATATATATAATATATATATTATATTATATATATATATATATAACTTATTATAAAAACTATATAATATACGGTATATATATATATTATATAATAATATTTTATATATAATAATACTATATATATTTATATATATAATATATATATATATAATATAACTATATAGTATATATTTATATTATATTATTTATATTATATATAATTATATACATATAGTACTACTATAGTAATATATATATATATATATACTATATATAATATATAGATATATATATATATATTATTATATATTTATTATATATATATATGCACGTGCTTGCATTACAGGTGGACAACTTTACTAAACGATCTTTTTACGAAATTGAAGAAAAAAACAAGATCGACAGAAACAAGATCAAAGAACATAAAAATAAAAACAAAAAAAAGAAAAAAAACAAGAAATTAGAAATCGAGAAATAAACATGGTGCTTTTATTTAATTAATTAATATTTTAGATTCTTGTTCGCTTAAATTAAATTAAAAAAGATATTTAATGAACTAAAAAAAGCTGCACAAATAAATAGATTATATTAATTATTTCAAATTTTTTCCTTTTCAGTAATGGTATATCTGTGTCCCCTTTTGGAGTTCAAAACACCCATAAAGGGCTCAAATCAACAAAGTAATGAAAAATAACTAATAATAGATAGCGAAAATATCATAAATATTGAAATTATAAAAATTGATTAAAATAATGAAGATATTGAATAATAATTATTAATAGATATTAATATTAAGAGCAATACATAAATTAACCACTATAACGTTACTAAATTTCAAGAATTAAAGCATAGCAAAATAATACATAAAAATAATATATAATATATCAATTGATATAATAATACATATGAATAATAATAATATATAAATAATAATAATCAATAAAATACATAATAATACGATAATAATAATAAATTATAATAATAATAATAATCAATAAGAATTAATAATTAATAATAATAATCAAATACATAGATCAGATTCTGATAACTTCGATACCAGCTCCGATTTTATTCCTTTTATAACATACGTTGTGCATAAATATTTAGTAATTATTAGTTATTTCAAATGCAATAACTCAATCGGTCATAATAATATTAAGATTATTATTCTACATTATAATAATAATTAATAATAATAATATAATAATATATAATAAATAAACTAATAATAATAATAATAGTAAAATAATTAAATATATAATAATCAATAAATAAATAATATAATATTAATAATGAATTTAATAATAATAATTGAATAATAATATATAATAATAATAATAATTAAATAATAATCAATCAAATAATAATAATATAATAATCAATAGTAATCAATAATAATAATAATTAATATAATTATAATAGTATTAATAATCAATAATAATGTAATAGATAAAAATCTCAACTAATAATATATAATCAATAAAATAATAATAATAATAATAATAAATAATACATAAAATAATATACATGATAATAATAATAATCAATAAAATAATAATTGATAATAATAATATAATAACTAATATAATAATGACATAATCTTGATCGTTCCGTATAGCCTACTCATTTTTAATATGTAATAAAACTGTCATAAAAAATATAGTAAAAGATAAAATATAAAAAAAAAGAATACTTTTAAAAATATTAATTCAAATTCAAAATTTAATATCACAAATGAAATTAAATAATAAAAAATAGAAACTTTAGGCCAAAGTTCAGTTCTTATCCAATATACACTCGAACCATTAAAACTTTCAAAAATTTCCATTACAAGAGTATCCTAAATCTTGTTTTTTTTTTTGTGGTTATGAAGTTTTCTTTTGGTTATGTGTTTTAGGTATATTTTTTATTCATTGTTCATTCCTTTTGGAAATTACGAATTATAGGGAAATTAAATTTTTTTTCAAATTGTATTTTATCGTATTAACATATATGTATAGACAGTGCGACATTATATTAGGTTAACGAACTGAAAGGTATTATATATATATATATATTATATATATTTCCTTTACTGTACCTAAATATATATAATGGAGCAATATAATATATATATACTCATATAATAGCTATATATATATATAATATATATATAGAATTATATATATATATATCAAGGAACGTATAAACATAGGGTAGGTAGGGCGGAGGTAGAGTAGTGTCCTAAACAATATTTTGGAGGCCTTTTGATAAAATAAAATTAAATGGTTTTAAACAAAAACTTAAATTATTAAATCTTGTCTATATGTTAAAGAGAAATGAACTATACTTTCCATGTTAAGAAACATTGTGCCCAGTTTATGTTAATTATAATAACTAAATTCATTTCGAAATTTGCCTTCCTACTCTGTTCTTAAGAGTAAATTCTATGCTATGGGGGCAATCTTTCATATTTTATATAATAATATATCGTCCAGGCCAGACAATTATACAATACCTTGCTGTCACAGAACGACAAACAATACGGAAGAATCCCGGGAACGAACTTTTCGTTCAGGCGAAAACGCTTACAGAAGAAATTTGTGGCGGAAAAAAAATTTTGGAATACCTACTCTCTACGTCACGTACTCTCTCTCATCTCTCTTTTCTCTCTCTCTCTCCCTTCTTCGAATTATATTTTAATAAAATATATTATATATATAATATACTACTATATAATCCCCTTTCCCAACCCTAGGTATCATATATATATTTATAATATATATATATATTAAGACAATGATATATATTTAATATATATACTATATATATTACTATACTAATATAATATATATATATAATATACTATATATATATAATATAATTATATATATATATATATCATCCTACCAAGTATAATCTTTAAGGTACGCCACTGACTTATATATATTATATATATATAGCTATAAAGATGTGCTCATTTATAGTTTATAGTATTTAGAATTAAATACAGTATAGGGTTTAGTGAAATAAGGAAAATTATATATATAGTTATATGTTATCCTTAATATTTCCTTAAACAAATTTTTTTAAAACTTATTATTTCCAAATTCTTTCACACCTTTGTTAATTATTTTAATAACTTTAAAGCAATGGCAAAACTATGTCATCGGGGAATAATACTATTGCTATTAAATAGTTACTAATTAGTCAATAACTTGATAATGAGGAGACCCTAATTAATGAAAAAATAAAATAACAAATTAATAAAATAATACCAAAATCATAACACTAATTTTATTAAAAATAATAAATAATAATAATAATTAATAAGTATAATAATAATAATAATAATAATCACCACCCAAAAAAAAAAAAAAAAAAAGCAAAATAATAATGGCTAAATGAATTCAAGCCGTTAAATTATATAATTTTGATTAAGGGAACACTGGAAAAATTAATATCAGAGTCCCGTTCCAGAACAACCTATATACTCTTAAATACTATAATATTATTATATATATATAATATATATAATACTATTATATATATCTATAGTATTAATATACTATATATATATAACTATATATATATATATATATATATAACAAAATAATATATTATATATATAATATATAATATAATATAGATATAAATTAATTATTATTTCATGATATATATATATAATATATATATTATATATATATATATAATATAGCACTATATATATAATAATCTATATATAATATAATATTATATTATATATAATTATATACTATAGTATATATATATTTATATATTATATATACTAATATATATATGGCTATTCAGTAGGATCTTTCATCGAAAAGGAAATTAAATATCAAATTTTTGTATTTTTCCCACTTCTACAAATTTTTTTTTTTCTTACCAATAGTATAAAGATAAAGTTAGTCAGTCGTTCAAAACGGTTGTATACGAAGGAAGTTAATTAATAAATATTTAAAGCTTCCAAAGTTTTTTGATATAAACTAACTAAACTCAACATAACCTTGACTTAACGTATATAGAATACGCTCTTATAATGTAATTTTCAAATATTTCATAATTTAGTTCACTTTGCATTGCTTAAAAAATACACGCATACTGTTACCCCTAGATCGCTTTGTTACATTTTCGTTCGGGAAAAAAAAGAAGTATTAGCTTATTTTCAAGAAATATTTAGAGGACGAATCAATCCTACCCGTGAATGTACAAATTAATATATAATATTATATACTTATAATTATAACTATATATATATAATATAATATATATATTATATATATATATAATATATATATATATATATATTTATATATATATATATAAATATATAATCATAATATATATATATATATAGTATATTATAGTAGCTATAAAAATATATTATCTTATATATATATATCTAATATATATATATATATAATATATACTGTATTATATTATATAATAATATTATATATATATATAATATAGTATTATATATAATAAAGTTATATTATTCATATATATATATATATATAATAAGTATATAAATATTTAATTATAATATATATATAAAATATATATATATATATATATATATATATATATATATATATATAAATATATATACTTTTATATATTAATTATATATATAATACAGTTTTTTCCAAAAATATGCGTAACTACATTGTGAAAATGTTTAGGAACAACAACTTAATGATTTTGCCATATAAGATAAAGGTTGAAAATTCTTTGGCTTATTGTGTGTTGCTTCTATTTGTCTCATATAAATATTTATTGCTTTAAATATTTATTGTTTCTTCAAAATGACTGATAAAGGTATTATGCTTGTTGCTAAACAGATGTTTATTGAACCCTGTTAGCTCATCTTCATTGCAAGAAGGAATTTAATTATAATATATATATTTATTATTATATAGATATATATATATATATATATATATATAAATATACTATATATATATATTATAATATATATATATATATATATATATTATATAATAAATATATATAGAGTCGCAGTCCCGATTAGCGACACCTGTATCTAAAAAAAACTATGATAGCTACATAAAAAAATTTGAATACATTTTTGAAATCCGAACATTTTAATGCAGGAAAGTAAATAAGAAATAAAATGGGAGTGCGCTAAAAAAATTAAAAAAATAAAATATTTGGATGTACGAAACATTTTCTCCTCCCCCAAATTTCTGGAGGACATGAACCCACAAATATTAGGCTCGGACTGATATCTTGAACATGTACGTTTCAATGAGATGGAATAAACAACTTTTTTAATTAATTTTAACGTTAAAAATAATTGGCACACAAGGGTAATCTACGGGGTGGCTCCTCCCACCCGTTACCCCCGACCCATACAAGTTGTTTGTGAAATATTTTTCATGAAATATAAAAACAGGTATTTTTTTATAATATTCAATATAGAATAAAAAATATTCTAAAAATCATGATTTTTAAAATTAACTCGTAAATTATCGGTAAATTGTAAAAAGGAAAAACGATATTTTTCATGAGTAGCAGCTAAATATAATAGTTTGGCCTCACTTGCTGCAGGGCAACGTAATATGTTATTTTAATAATTTATATTAATAATGACATTAATACATATTAAAATATTTTTTCTCTGCATTAAATATTCGACCGACATTTCAAAAATGGCATTTCAGTGTTTAGTGTCAGCATTATCGAAAAGGTTTTGAGATACAGGTGTCAGCTAATGCAAAGACTATATTCATATATATTATATAGGATATATATATATAGTATATATATCATATATTATATATAATATTATATATCATATATATATATATATAAGTATATAAGTATTATATATATATCATAATTATATATACTATGACTAATCATTAATATATCGATGTCGAAGCAATAATCATTCCCCAAAACAGGATACATTGATGGAAAGTTAGTTTCAAGAATCCAATGTACAAAAGAGTTTAAGAATTTGTTATAAATCGAAAAGTTGAAATTTGAATTAAATGTTCAAGGTGTTTTTCATCATAGAAAATTAGTTGTCTGAGTTCATCAAAACTGGGGAAATCATTTGTAATGGAAAACAGTAGAATCACTTTGAAGTATCTTTTCTGAGAAAGGATATAGCTTGAAAATTTGTTCTTTTTTCAGATTAGAGTGTTGAAGAATTTAGGAAAGTTATTAGAGTTACATGATAAAAAAACAGTAAATATAAATTTAGAAATAGATTAATAAGAT